>JAJAGP010005588.1:0-31386 GCA_025084515.1 Ancistrus triradiatus
CAGGCCAGACATGACTCCAGACTCCGGCCCCAGTGACCCAAGCCATGAATCCTGGTCTAGTCAAAAGCCTGTGTAAATAAGTATGTCTTTAGTCTCGAACTAAAGTGGGAAGTTTATTCCATAGTTGGGGGGCCATGTATGAGAAAGCCTTTCCCCCTGCTGTGACTTTTTTAATTCTACTAACTAAAAGAAGTCCTGTACCTTGCGAACGAAGAAAACGAGTTGGATTGTAAAACTCTAAGAGTTCACTCAGATAATGTGGAGCCAGGCCATGTAGAGCTTTATAAGTTATAAGAAGTAATTTGTAATCAATGGTAACCAGTGTAGTGATGATAGAACAGGAGTGATATGATCAAATTTTCTAGTTCGAGTTAGCACTCGGGCAGCTGCATTCTGAACTAACTGAAGTTTATTTATAGATTTACTAGAGCATCCAGTAAGTAAGGTGTTACAGTAATCCAACCTTGAGGTTATAAACGCATGAACAAGTTTTTCTGCATCATTAAAAGAGATTATATTTCTAAGTTATTTCAAGTGTTTTCTACTGTATTCTAAAGAGCCACCACTTCTAGTGTTGTAGTACTTGAGTCCAGTCTTGGGACCATAAATGAGTGGTCTCAGTCTCACCCTCATTTGGACTCGGTCTCGGTTTTGTCTCGGGGTAAGGTAGACTCAGAAATTGTTGTCAAGACCAGCTGGGTCCAATACGTCTGAAGAAACGTTTGTTATAAATTGAACTTTTATTCTGTCATTATTGAATATCAACAATCCATTCAAATAGAATAAATCAGTCCTTTCTCTACATGCCTAAATGAAATCTGCACTCTGATTGGCTAACACTTCTTTTCTCATTCAGTATCCAATCAATGAACACGTTTTACTTTTAAAACTTTCAATAGTTCGAGCTCCCTTTACTTTACCATGTATGCATTATCTGGAAATATTAATATTAAGTTTTCACATTTAATAATAAAAATGGATAGAATGGATGATGTTTATATTCTAGTGACTTTATGTGGTGATTCTGATTAAGTCTGAGAGAAGAACGGAAACGGAATCATCACCATCATTTGCTTCCAAAACTTACATTACCTTAGTTTGACTAAAACGATAATATAATAATAATTAATAATAACTTCAGGCTATATATTATTTATTGTTGTAATTTACGAAATATTAATTGTTAATCTGGCCTTGGTTCCGTCTCAGTCTCAGCCACCCCTGGTCTCGGTCTACTAAAAGTCTTGGTGTGGACTCAGATTCACCTCTGTCCGGCCTTGACTACAGCACTAGCCACTGGAGCTAAGCGCAGCAGTCTAAGTACACATAATGCTCTGTGGTGGTAGATTTAGTGCTACTGGAACTAAAATCAAATTTCTGACACTGTTAATAATTTTGGATTCAAATCTCAGAGTGTGACTGCTGCTATGAGACTGTGAAAGATGAAGCAAAACTCAGGGGAAAATGCCAAATGTGGAATTAAATGAAGAGCGATTTGTGGATTTGTGGCAGCAGAAAGAATGTCTTTTTGATGTCTCATCACAGTTTTATTATGACAGAGCAAAAAGGGACATAGCATGGAAAGAAATTATGAATTATGATTAGACACATCGCTGCCTGGAATCTATCTGCTGGACGTTGCCAGGATGAGTGAGACATGAATTGCCCAGAAGCGAGCCATCTGATGCTGCCAGGATGCCATACAGCAACTCCTTAATCAAGGGGGTAAAGCAAGACCTCTCTTTGCCAAAGACAGAGTTCGTCCAAGAGTGACTCGATCAGTAAAGCACTGATTTCTATTACTGAGCCTTTCTGGTTTAATCCCCACCTTTAATGGGTACAAGTCGAGGTGGTCCTGTCATCATACGATGATTACATGTCCAGGTTTTGTTCTCCATACAGTTCCTGTTATTAGTGGGTATTCATTGAATTACTTCCCGTTTTGAAATGGGCAGTTCCCAGAGGTGGGCTGCTCAAGGTGGGCACCAGGTCTGCGGTCATCATATGACCAAACAAGGCGTGCCCCCATATTACTGACAATGGAGAACATATGATATCACACAGTGTGCTGAAAAATCATATGTAACATATTGTCAAATATTGACCCCAAATTTTATTGGGTTTGTCACTCCATAATCCATTGATTTTCATTCCCATCTTTGTGAGCTTTAGTATATCTTTAGCACATTGGCTCTCAACCTTCCCAACCCCCCTAGCTAGAAGTCATTTTATATACAGACCAGCAAGGTCATGCTTTTAATTGTATATAGCATGTGCAAAACATATTTTGGCAAACTCAGAGCATCTCAGAGCAAACAAAGCCTTCCGCAACAACTATGATGTTTGGCGCCCCCCCTGAGGGACCCCAGGGTAGGAACTATGGTCTTAGCCTTTTCACTCTCTTCCCCTTTCTGAAAAAAAGTGGTTTCTTGGTTGCTACCTTCCAAAAAAGCCAATCTTTCGACTGTAGAAGGTTCAACTTGGAATCCTGATGATGCTACCAGATGCTGCTGTTGCTCAAATGTAAGGGGAGATCACACTAAATATTACCATGCAGCCCATAGAAACTGTTTTTTTTTCAGTTATTTAATACTGCATACAACTTTTCTGTAATTTCTAGTTGTATTTTTAGACGGATAAATAATTCTACATGATTGTTATAGCTCTGCTAAATCAATGGTATATCTTTTGCACCATACTGTATGTGCCATCTAGAGGATGTTATTTCTTTTATTGAGAAAGTCAACAACACAATTTAATACTGAGCGCTAAAACTTTTGCATAAGGCAGAATCCAAGCTCTCTATAGAGCTGAATAGTTGAGATTTAATGGGCTTGAAGATGATGAATAAAGGCAGAAAAGAAGAGGCAGTTTTTGCATGTGAGTCACCCCTCGACATGAGAGACGGTTGCAGCTGAGGAACATCTGAGGTTATGAGAACAGATTAATGCAGAGAATCTCCCGAACACTTCTTTTGATCTTCTGCCAGTTCCTGAACCAGAGAATGAGACAGGAACGGGCGGATGAATAGACATCTCTGGGTATTTGGCACTGCGGTAGAACTGAAGGTGCGGGAACAGAAGAAAACTAGAGGGAAGTCAAAAAGGTTGAGGGGAACGTGGAGCTGCGTAGGAGGAAGCAGCAGACTCATCACTGAGCGTCACGGCCACGCAGATTCAAAGAATTTCGATTATTGTTACATCTCTAAATGCACCATTAACTTCACTCTGATTGACTTTGACTTTGGAAATGGATGACCTGAATAAAGTAAAAAGTTTGAATTTAATAACACAGTTGAAAACAGCCTGGCCTTCACATCCACTGAGCACTCATCTCACCACGTCCTTCTATTCCGAGGACCGGGATGCTTGCCATACTGAACTGGATTAAAGCAGAGCTTAACGAATCTTCCTGCTGGGTGGTCCAGGGCAAAAGACAGGGGCATTACTTTAAATGCTCTTTTAAAAAGAAGGGTTAAGCCTTAATACGTACACTAGATACACACAAGACTAGCAGCAACAACTGAAACCAAACACTTCTACACTTCTTCTGCCTTTTACTCACTGTGAAGGAATCTTGGCCACACTTCTGTGCAGAACTGATTTAATCCAGCCAGTACCGGTGAAATCATGACCGCTGACCCTAGCCGAGGTGAGCGAGGCCTGCACTTCCTTAGATGTTCGTCTGGGTTTGTCTTTTTTGACTTCTTGGGCGAGTTATGGAAGAGCTCATGGAGGAATTTTGGCAGGTCGGCCACTTCTGTGTAGATTTAGCACTGCTCCAGGTTTTCTTCATTTAGAGATAACATCTCACACTGTGGTTTGCAGGAGTCCATGGCTTTGTAACCCTTTCCAAAATGATGGATATTTCACAAACTTTCTTTCTCACTTCTCCCCCAATTTTTCTCTGATCCTATTATAACGTGCTGCTTTACCTTTACCTTTAGCTACAACGGTACCCTGGTTCTCGTTGTAAATTTGTTCCAGAAAGCACATCAAGTACAGCACCTGTACAATACAACTCCATTAATGCTAATAAGGCCTTATACAAGGGGATTTTCTGGGGCTCTGGAACTAATTAATTTAATTTACATTATTCCGTAGAGGAAAAATATGCTCTGTACTCGTCGAGACTTTTGGAACGAGTTAACGTCAAGAACCGAGGTACTAGTGTAATTATTCCTTTAAGATGTTTAGTCCAGAAGTTGTTTCTTATCTATCAGATCTGGCTCAGCTCATGAAAGGCTTAAAAATGTTCCGCTGATTGCCTCAAGAGTAAAAGACCCAAATTAAAAACTCAATTAAGAGCTGCACGTTTAAGAACCCGAGACGCTGTCGGTGTAGATTTGATTCTCTCCATATTGAGATCTTCAGAGAGAGAATCTTCTTGCCCAGTGTTTGGTTCTGAAGTTGCTCTTAACTGAATTTTCCTGTTAGCTTAAGCATGCTGACTCATTCTCCTCTGCTCTGTGTCGTACTTGTCTCCATTGCTCAGCGGACCCGGAGCTGCATTACATCGGACCTCTCCTGACTAGCGAAGGTTAATGCACACTGACAGAGCTTTCCTTTGGGCATCTCTGCTAACTCTCTTTGTGTCCGTCCAGGGACTGAGGTCTAGAAATGAAATCACAGTGGATGTCTTTAAGATTACTCTATTAGCCAAGTGGCTCGTGGTTTCGGGAACCTGTCTGAGGGAGGGCGCCTAGGCCTCTCTAAAGGGCATTGCATGCATCGAGGCAGTGGATCGTTCTAGTCAAAACATCTTTGTCATGACGTGGATGCTCTGGGTGCTAAAGCTTCCGTTCAGATTAAACCTATAATGTGGACACACTCCTCACAATAGTTACTTATGTTCATTCAGGGTTGAGGAATCTTCATATCAGGCATTTTTCTTCATTTAACAATGTTAAACTATGGCCAAAATAAAATTTAAATACAATCTGTTGTTCTTTTTCTGTGCTGTTTTCTCCTTAGAAGAAATGCAGATAGTCAACTTTGACCTACGGAGTTTGAAAGAAAATAACAAGAGGATGGTCATAAAGCAGATGGAGGAATACAGTCAAACAAAATCAAACAAGTCAATAAGAAGTGTACAGTTCAAAAACAAAAGAGGATTCAGGATAAGCACATTCTTTCAAAAGATATTTGACAAAGATAAAGCAATCTAACTGGATTAAAAGTATTTTTTCAAGTTTCACGATTCAGCGCCCAGAGTTCATCAATAGAGTAAGTGTTTTGCTTTTCCTTCACTTTCAATCCATGCATTACTCACTAAATGACATGAGATTTTTCAACACTTTAATATAAAATAAGCTTTGTGTTAATTTTAGCCAATTGTAGGTTAATGTAAGTGTTAATGTAAGTGTTAATATGTAAACGGCTCCACTATGATACAGTACAGACCATATTAAACTCATTGGTTCATGATATATTTATCTTATGATGGATTTGTTGAACTTATCCCCATCATAAATGAGGGAGCTCCTGTACAAAACAACTCCATTAATGCTGATAATGCCTCATACAGGGGGATTTTCTGGGAGTCTAGAATGGATTCATTCAACTTACATTATTCCTTACGGGGAAAATGTGCTCGGTACTCAACAAACCTTCTGGAACAAATTAATGACAAGAACCGAGGTACTACTGTGGTCCACATTTAAATTGAAACAAATGTTTTCAAAGTTAATAGATTTTATGAACTCATCATAATTTGGCAGTCTTTTACTACTTTACTTACGTAAAGTCTCTTACTATAATCATAATGTTGCTGCTTTGTTATGGCTGGGGTTGTTGCTAGGTTACCTGTGTACCTGGTGGAGCTTTGGTCAGAGTTCCATTATCATCCAATATTGGCACTCCTAGAATGTCTCTCAGCCAATCAAAATGTGGGCCCTTACATGTGGTATAATTTTGGTTAAAGGATACAATTATTTACTATATATTTATAAGGGGAGGACCTTCTTCCTTGGATCATCCTCAAACACTGGCTTTGCCTCTATCCCTCAGTGGGTGAAATCAGCATCACTTTGTGCCTGAGTCCAAACCAGTCACCTATTGTGACATGGGTAGTGTTGTACTAGAACTCTCAGCCTTCTGGTCAGTAGTGCTGTATCTTCTCCACAGCACCACCACAGTCCCACCTGACTTGCACTGGAACTGAGAAGTTGAAGACTAAGGGTCTCACTGAAGGGCACAAAAGTTTCAGCTTCTGGAACCGTGACTGAACTTCAAACCCTCTGATTTGAACTCCACAGCCTTAAGCACTGAAGAAATGTTCACTGATGAGGGATGCGATGCTGTGGAGCATAGCCTTCGACTTTGTCATCTTGGATTTGATTTGAGGTTGAGGTCGAGTCTTGTGAGACTCGCTTGCTAGAAGTCATAAAACAACACAACAGATTCCATGAATGAATACAAATGTATAATTTATACTGCTTCCATAAATGAAAGATAGAGAATCAGGGACAGTTCTGCTAAAACCTAGAAGGTCTTCATCTTACATTCACATGTAGAAGCCTTCGTGTTGTTAAATGTACAATACGAACCAAAATCCTGAAAAAAGGGCCTCTTTCTACATTTTGCATGAGAAAAGCTAAATGATTCATGCAGTCAAACTGATCTCCGTTTCCGTTTTGAGCCAACGCAATGACATCTGTCGCTGGTGAATTCTCATTGAACTTGCGCTGCCGTGTGAAGATAAGTTGAAGGCGGCACATCTGAGCAAATGGCAAAGCAACTGGAGTTTCCCATTGAAAATGCCACTGGTTCTGAATCTTATGCCTTCGTGGATCCAGTGACTGGGCTAAAGAATAAATCATGAACAAAAACAATAGTGGATTTGGGTAATGGAGCGATTTCAAACACTTTCTGCTTTCTCAGACAAAGGGCAGATCTTGGATTAGATGTTGACTGTTTGCTTTAAAGATGTAGGCTGACCAGACACTAGAAGACTGAAAAGGCTCACCAATTTTAAAAAGTCTTACACCCTTTCACAGCCACAGAGTTTTATGTTAGAATTATACCAAACAATTTTCCAGTGATTTTCCAGCCGCAGATAAATTTTAAAATTGGAAAAAATCATGAGTCTTTCTGGGATCGTGTTGAAATTACAGTGGTGTGAAAAAGTGTTTAATTCAAGAGGTCACAAAAAACCCCACAACAACATCCAAAGAACTGCAGGCCTCACTTGGCTCAGTTAAGGTCAGTGTTCATGCCTCCACCATAACAAAGAGACTGGGCAAAAATGGCCTGCATGGCAGAGTTCCAAGACAAAACCACTGCTGAGCAAAAAGAACATTAAAGCTTGTTTCAATTTTTCCAGAACACATCTTGATGATCCCCAAGACTTTTGGGAAAACATTCTGTGGACTGACGAGACAAAAGTTGAACTCTTTGGAAAGTGTGTCCCTTTACATCTGTTGTAAAAGTAACACAGCATTTCAGAAAAAGAACATCATAGCAACACTAAAATATGGTGGTGGTAGTGTGATGGTCTGGGGCTGTTTTGCTGCTTCAGGACCTGGAAGACTTGCTGTGATAAATGGAACTATGGATTCTGCTGCTACCAAAAAATCCTGAAGGAGAATGTCTGGCCATCTGTTCATGACCTCAAGCTGAAACAAACTGGGGTTCTGCAGCAGGACAATGATCCAAAATACCAGCAAGTCCAACTCTGAATGGCTGAAGAAAAACTAAATGAAGACTTTGGAGTGGCCTAGTCAAGTCCTGACCTGAATCCTATTGAGATGATGGCATGACCTTAAAAACTGCATTTTGTGACTAATATTTAATTTGGTTTGATGTTCCGAAACACTTTAATGTTACAAACATGCATAAAAAATTGGAACTCAGGAAGGGTGCAAACATTTTTTCACACCACCGATGTAATTTATAACATTTGGTGCAAGGTGCTACTCTTAACTGTCATAAGTCGGCCTTTTTCTGGTCTTGACATTCCAATAAAATCAACGTGTCTAATATTTTTGTAAGTCATAAGATTTGGCTCACACAAGTAGTGATGTGAACGTTATTGGCAACAAGGCAAGATGTTTGACTGGAGCTTTGTTATAACGCCTCTTTATCTGGAACTTGTTTAACAATGGTGGGTAATGGAGCGATTTTAAACAGTTTCTGCTTTCTCAGAGAAAGGGCAGATCTTGGATCAGATGCTGACCAGATGATAGAACATTTTGAAAAAAAAAAAGATTTTTGAAAGACTAAAATCTGACACCCTCTCACATAGACAGGAGTTTTATGCTGGAGGTAGATTAAATAATTTTTCCAGCAATTTTACAGTTACAGATACAATTTTCAGTTGGAAAACTTACAGGGTAAATCTTACAAGTGGCCTGCGTTTACTCTGGCAGCCTGCACGGATCTTCCGTCATTGTCAAGCCAAGCATTTATGGCAAGTATTTACGGATTTAGCATGTGCGGCTTTAGAGATGCGTGAGGATTTGTTTTTCTAAACACTAATCTTAACGTGGGCTGTCAGTTTTGTTACCGGCTGCAATTTCAGGGCTTACTGGTAGCAGCGTGATTTGCATGCATAGCCCTCACAGCCTTCACAGTCATCCCTAGCTAATCAATTTCCACTGTTTCCTTCCAATCTCTTTCTAATTGCCTGTAACTAATGTGTTGAGAGACACTGACCTGAGATGCTCTACTGGTCTAAAAAATAATCGTACAGTCAACCTGACGGTTTTTGCTTTGTTTGTTTTGCACGGCATCCAGTATTGAGATCATCGGTAACAATACTGGTTGTAAACTGGTAAAGCAAACCTATGCTACATGTTTATGACATGAATATCTTTAGATTTTTTTTAATGACAACTTGCATAACACAACCATGCATACCAGTCTTTTATTTTTGTGTCTGGGGGTGCAGTAGGCATAGATCTAAACGATTATGCATAAAATCCTCTAGAATTATGGTGAAAAAATAAAATAAACCACTGAAGGTAGAGATGACAGCGATCCAGATCCTTCAGCAACCTACTGTGCAACATCAGAGAAAATACATGGTCAAAAATATTGTTGCATGCGGCGTCTAAACAAACGTCCAAGCACACTACAATTCCTCCACTTTAGCTCGAGTACCTGGACTTTATCTCCACTCTTGTTTGTAATCTCCAGAGGAGGCGGCAATCATGTAATCTGAGCAAAGTGTCCAATTTTCAATAAGAGGCCACCAATGTTTAAGGGAATCATTTTTCATGCTGCTCTTCACCTTCCTCTTTCCTTTACACTCCCTTCTGTGATTCTGAAGATCCTTACGTTGTTTCAGATTGCTTCTCAGGCACGAAAGATGAGAAATATCGGAACAGTGTTGTTCTTTGTGGACAGTTCATGGACAGGAAGTCTCTATTAACAACCAATCTCACACAGTTCATCACTATTTCCCAACTGTGCGACTGTCTGTACAAAAGTGTACTTAAAGGCATACCTGATCCAAACCTGGACAGCTTGAGAAACCAAGGTGCTTATACCTGTGCACTGTGCTGTCCAGTGAAAAGCACCGCAGCCCCACTGATCCCAGGGCAAAATGGGATAAACTATGGAAAGTAAATGTATCATTGTCATTCATTCATTTGCATCCCATTTATATCAATAAAGGCTTGCTTGGGATTTGGCAGCACAGCACGCAAAAGCAAGGCAGGAAGAAACCTGGATAGGTGTGTCTAGTCCCTTTTATAGGGCAGACAGACATTTGGATAGTGGTGTTATAAGAGATCGTTGGCTCGTCGGTAAGAAAACATAAGGGGAGGAAACTGGAGCACCTGGGGAAAGCCCATACAGACCTGTGGAGAACATACAAATTCCACTCAACCCTGTTGAGCACTTACACCACTGTGGAGTCATTTTTTCAGCTATCTGTGTTGTTTGTAGTAAAATACAGTAGGTTGTCACATTTATGGAGTGGACTTGCACCTTGATCAAGCGTCTGTGGGGAAATTGAATGCAGAGTTAGTGCACTTCTCAAACTAAGCTTTTGATTACGTGCTTTAATCAATCTGGGTGATGGGGTTGACTGGAGAGAAAGAGAAAAGAAAAAGGGTGAGAGGGACAGCAAGAGAGAGAGACTGTAGCAGTCGAACAGAAAGTATTACAGAAAATCAATCTCACATCTCTCCTGCTTGTGCGTAACGGTTTTCTTTTCCTCTCCAGCTGTTTTCTTCTAAGCAGTTTTTTTATTATTGATTCTTGTTTTTCCTCGTAGCTCTGTTGCGCTTTTAACCTCCGTGCTCATTTCTTACAGGATCCAGAGTCAGGACGGAGTTTTAGTTTAGAAAAACTCGCTGCAAACAGCCCTTAGGTTTCTCGTCTCAAAGGCTTTAATGTGAAAGATGAATAAATCAGTAGTACTTTATTTGATTTTATACACGATGCTTGTGATACTGGAGACAACTTCTGTGAGACTACAATATAAGCTACATGTACATTTGTATAAACATGATGCAGTGCATTGCTGTGATATTGTGGCGAAGGTGTAGAAGAAGTGGTAACAAACAAGGAAACTGCTCAAAGCTCTCCTTATGTAACAATGTCTTTATTTTATCCCTTTATGCAGATCCTTTATGCAAGTTTAAGCTCATTTTCAAGCGATTTGCACTATTACATTATAACAGTAGTGATTGTAGGTTTAACATGTAGTGAAGTACACACTTGGGCCAAAACATTCATTCATGTCCAGGCTTTTATCATTAGGTTCCATTGCAAATGATACAAATACAGAAAAAAAGCTTTTATTTTGGGGTGGTTTACAATGCGTGTGGATGCTGGGGGACATGCTGTACGTTTCCTGATTCAACAAGGCCTAATCCAAAATCTGGGACAGATACATCAAAGTGTTCAAGAGTTACACAGCTTTTCTACGATTTGTCACGAAGAGTTTCCAAAATGTCAATAACTTCTAAAAATACAAAAAAGAGAAGTCTGTCACTATAAATCAAGAGCGTACAAGTTTTTATACCTTCTCTCAGCATGACGTGACACCTCATTGGACTCGTCTATGGGTTGAAAGAGGTGTCAATCACTCCGAAACGACACTGCAAGTACTAGGAAGTGATCGGCCTGGATACAGTTGCAGCTCTCAAACTATAGATGCAGAAAAACATCAATAATGAGAATATTCGGTTAGTAGAACAGTAAAAACTCTAGGATATACGACAGCTCACCTTTGGCTTTGAATTCACAAACGGGTTTACATGAAATTTCGCATTGTGAACTCTCCCAGCGCGAAGTTCAGCTGCACCACCATCATGCAGCCCCAGTCCCAGTGCCTCTCCACCAGCCGTGGCAGTTCTTCATGACATGTTAACCAAATCTAGGCGTCTTGCTTCCTTGATGGTGTTCTGCAGCCTTGCAACATCCACTTTCTCTACCCTACCCATTGACGTGTATTAGTGCATAGCATATCTAGCTGGCTCTATCCAAAGAGACCGGGCAGGCATAAAAGCCTCTGAGGAGATCTTGGTGCTCACAGAGCCTCTGCTGCTTGATATCCTCCAGCAGGCAGACCGGCTGCTCGCTCATTAACTCTAAATCTTTAAGGGAATCTGTAGCATCATGAAATATAGGTTCTCACACCACAGTAGTACAGCCAGCATTTTAAGGCTGTTTGTTTGTGCACAGTACTTAATTCAACAGTTCTTCATAACGGAGAAACGCAATACGGATCAGGTGGCACCAGAGATCTGAGTAGGACAGCTAACAGCGCCAACAGTGATTAGAGTAGTGATGAGTCAGATGATGACAACAGACAGGTTGAGGAAGTTCAGGATGTGCTGGCAGCTTCACCAGAGCACCTGGGCATGTGCATATTTTGTAATGATGACTTTGAGAAGAAAGTAATAATTTCAATAATTTACACAAAATATTGTTCCTCTCAGCTCCTATTTGGTCCATTTAGGCTACCATCAGGCCCAAGTTCTGCAGTCGGTTCAGTGTCATTCATATGTAACTGGCTTTTTCAAAAAGTCTATTTCAGATTTACACAACGATGCTGGAGAAAAGCAGTCGTGATCCCTTTGAGGATGCTCCTGACGACTACTATCTGATGGAGTTGGTCTATTGCAATGGTTTCATTTACAGCAACACAACGTGATGTAAAATCTTTATTTGCAAGCGTCCCATCATCATCCTGACCCACTGGAGGAGCAATTGCTGCTATCACCAACCCCCCCCGGGTCTCACGGTGTGTATGCTGCATTGATTGAACATAAATTACATTTCTTTATTGTTCCTCTAGATTATCATCCTAGTAAGTACTTTCTGTGCTGGATGACATGCTTGTGATACAAATGTAGGATCTGATTGATTTTGTTGCGTTCTGATATCTCACAATCAAGGTCAACAAATGCCAATACACTTCACCTTAAGATTACCGAGTGTTGTAGAGGCCGGTCTCAAAACCATAAATGAGCAGTCTCTGCCTCATCTCGGACCTCATTTAGACTCACTTTTCTTAGTCTCGGGGTAAGGTGGACTGGGATATTGCTGTGAAGACCATTAATGCAAATCAACAATCCATTAAAGCAGAACAAATCAGTCCTTTCTCTACATGCCTAAATAAAATCTGCACTCTAATTGGCTAGCAGGGAAAAGCAAGTTCTTGCCCATCACGTTCAGTGTCCAATCAGTGAACTTGTTTATTTTGAATAGTCTGATGTTAAGATTAAAAATGTGCACTCACTTTAGTTGGTATAGTTTGAGGGCAGATTGAAATGTTATTAGTCTATTTTCATATTAAATAATAAATGGATAGAATGGATGTTGTTTATATTCAGGTGACTTCATGTGGTGATTCTAATTAAGTTTGAGAGGGGAACCAGAATCATCAGCATCATTTGTTTCCAAAAGTTACATAGTTTTACTAAACTATAATATCATCATAATTAATAATCATTTTAGGCGATAGTAATTTAAACTCATTAGTGCTGCACCGCCTCGGGCAGGGTCTCTGCTGGAGACACAGCTGAAGATGCATCAGCTCAAATATGAGCACCCTTAGCCCCCTAGTGCAGCATTTTGCAGAACCGTTGCATTAATACATTGTAATTTACATTATTAAGTTCTGACTGGGTCTTTGGTTGAAAAGTTTTTTCTTTGCATATGATTCTAAACTTTTGTTGTTTTGGCAGTCGTGCTAGTTGTGATTAAGATTTTTCTCTGAATGGAACTGTGTATTGCATTGCTTTTATTAAAATTAATACATTAACTTTCTTTTTGGCTATTTTTCTCAGTTAAAGTCTGTTTTATGAAGATGAAATGTTACAGAGGGTGTACACACAAGTCTAAAACAAATTTGATGTTATTTGGCATAATCCAGACTCATGGGGTTGTGGAATGCCATTTTTCTTGCCAATTGTTGGGAGATTTTATGTTTTGGATCAATTTTCTATGAATGTTTGCAGACATGACATGTAGACAGATAAATGTGAGCTTGCAAGGATGCTCAGATATAGCATGATACACATTTTATTATGCAACGGATCCAGCACAAACAGTGGAGTCTGGTTGTTAAGAGTACAGTCTGTCCAGACATGGAGTGATTAATATCTAATAAAACCAGCAGGGTGTTGTTGTAATTTTCCACCTTCAGGTGAGGACAGAAGCAGAACCACTTCCTGAGGTGCTAATGAACATAATATGGGTCTGAATTAAGCAACAATACCAGCGGTGTTTAATGAGACCCATGCAATATGTATCTGCAGGTAGCCCTTCTTATATATCACTAATTAGCTCAGCTTCAATGGAACGGGACCTAATTACCAGCGTTGCATGGTTAGAGTGTTAACACAAAACTCATTTACTATATGTAACAATGTAAGTCGAAACAACCTTCCAGCATGGATTCAGGGTGAAATTCCTGCACACACCTCTCATCTTTGTTCGAGGTCCTGCAACATTGGCAATTGCAAGGCCATAATGGTGTTCTTGATTTAAAAGTGATGAGCACAGCTAAAATTAAGTTGCACGCCTTTATAACCCAATTACAAGCACAGCTCGCACAGTCTGTGATGGCCTGGACTAAGCAAATGTTTTGACCACTTGGAGTCGATGGATGAGACACAAAAATCAATAAGTGCACGAAGAGGCAGAGACTCTCATTTCTTGCCTCCTGATTGAGTTTCGGGCCAGTCGGAGCAAAGCTGGAGCGTCTCTAATATTAGATAAAAAAAAAACCAGACCCTGTTAGGACTCAAACCTGTACTGATTCCATTAATAGTCAGGAACAATAGTGCGGTGACGTTTAGGGAAGCTGAGGCTCAAGAACAAAGTAATGGAGTTATGGAGCCAGAAGGATGAATGCTTTATTGAACTACCAAAAACACCCTGCCATGGATCAGCTACTGGACTACTGTTGCACCCCCGAGCAAGGCCTTTAATTCTCAATTGCTTAGGCTGTTCCTTGTAAGATTAATCATATGCATCAATGTGAATTGATGCAAACAAGAAGTGTGTCTTTGTGACACAGAGTTAAACACTTTTGTTTCTCACAGCCTCATGTACACTTCTTAGTTTCTGCACACTTCTCAGATCCATGATCTCTTCTGAAATAAGCTCATGTCGTAAATACAACAAGAAATACATAGCGCTGTCACATAAAAAAAAGTTTCTTAGTCCACAAGTGTACTTGTGTGTACAAAAATATCACAGCGATATCAACAGCAGTGTGGATGGCCACTGCAACGTTAAGGCGAGGACCAGGCACAAGGCTGAACCGCCATTCATGTTTTAGTGCTGGATGCCAGAATATGTTATGCCTCTGAAGATTTTTGAATCCTTTCATGTGTACATCCTCATACCTCCTTATTTTGGAAGGTTTTCTTTTCCCTGCTATCTCTGTCATACTCACCCCTCTAAATTGGGATTGAGTAACTATTCTATAGTCTCAGAATTTCAACACTAACCTCCATCCAGCCCACTCCCTAACCGCATTTACCCACATTAGCAGCTCATCGATGATGGAGCTAATGATTATAAGGTGTATCATAGCGTAGGGGTTTAATTGATTGTAGGAAGATTTACACAATCAACAATTAGAACTAAGCCATATAAATATGCATTTGTTGGCTTTACATGGCTGTACTATTAAAGTTGTTTCTATAACCACATACAATCAGTGCAAAGGATTAATGTCATGATTCACTAGGAGTTCTCGCTCTGACTACATTACTCTGTGTCATTTCCTATTTAAAGCCAAAGCCTTTGAAGAGGGGAGGACCCGAAAATGTATTAGTGAAGGTTTTAGTGGTGTTTGCACCCACCTAGGAGGAAAAATAGCCTTCTTTAATGAGATATTCTCAGCTAGACAGCCACATTAAGAGCAGAAATGTGTTCTAATACATGTGAGGTGTTCAAGAATTGATTTGACTAATTACTTATCTTTGGCAGGATACATGGCCCTTTGTCGTCATTGTATAGACCCCAGAGTGAGTGAGTAGGAAAGACCAGCTGTTCAGAGACCTGCTTTCAAGCAACTGCTCACGTAAAATCCTAATGCAGCCAAACTCCTAATGAATCTGTAGTCAAGAGCCAGTGGAGACCCTCAATTGGCAAGTCCCCTAGATACAAACCAGTTCCGTTCTGAGAGTGGGTTCACGTTTCCAAAAGTTTGTAAGTACATTTAAGCATTCAGCAGACAGCCTTATCCAGACAGACTTACAACTGATACTGTCTTAGCAATTGCAACTGTTGCAATCCAAGCAATTGTGGGTTAAGGGTCTTGCTCAAGGACCCAACAGTGGCAGCTTGGCGGAGGTGGGATTTGACCTCTGGGGTTATGTCCTGGGTTTAAAATAACGCAATATTTCCACGAAAAGAAGGTACATACTTTAGGCAGTCGCTAACACAACCACTCATTAATAAAGGCCACACCAAGTAAACATTCTGCTCGCCTCCGAACTAACCTACCGCGCTGCCATGCAACCTGAAATTATGCCACAATTTTGAATGTTGCACTTGTTTAAATCATTTTATTTTACTGCACAGTCACTTTTGCATCTTTGAAACTTTGTTAGTTGAAGGTTCACATCTAGGGGACTTACTGTGTTGATCTATTGATAGAGAATGTCATCCTTCCTACTCATAGGGACACCTGCATGGCCCTGGTGCTGGCGAAGGAGGACCACAGGATGGCATATGCCTCCTCTGATACATGTGAAGCACCAACCGCTTTTTTGTAGATTTTTGGAAGAATCAGTGGGTACGGGATACCACCAGTCGTGCTGCTGCCTCAACCAGACAGTACGGTGTGCTGTTTCTGTGGAAACCCCCATCCTTTATAGAGTGTTAGATCTCTGCACAAGGCGAGTCGAACAGAATCATCTTTAATCCAAACAACAACAATCAAAACAAGTCAGTGCAATCTGCCTTTGTTAAATAAACAATAATGAAGTCAGACTATCAGCACGGATTCTTACAAATCCCCAAACGTGATTATTAAATCTTTTTGTCATTGACATTTAAATTAGAAACTGCTTCCACCTCCTACAGCTCATGCATCTGATCATCCTGTTCCTGCAGAAACGCTGCTGGGCTGGGAAATAAAAGGCGAATGACTCATTGAAATGATTATCGGGGTGTAATGCCAGATTCTGCAAATCATAACCGAGCCTGCAAGACTGTCGTTTGAGTTTCACACTGAGAATTCACAGCAGCGT
Organism: Ancistrus triradiatus; assembly: GCA_025084515.1. Taxonomy (NCBI): domain Eukaryota; kingdom Metazoa; phylum Chordata; class Actinopteri; order Siluriformes; family Loricariidae; genus Ancistrus; species Ancistrus triradiatus. Next base: position 16,670 of record JAJAGP010005588.1, read on the forward strand.
AGCATCGTCTGGTGAGGTCCAGATGCACACACACTACCTGGTAAACAGAACATGCTGTCATATCATCTGCACCAAGAACCAAGGCACAGCATCTTAGTTTTACTCATTCATTCCTTCATTCATTCATTTTCACACCTGCTTGATAAAACTCAGGGTCATGGGGAGCTGGGACTCAACCGGTAGCCAAAAACCAAGGATCTCTGGAGCTGTGAGGAGTTTACTTAAGATTGAAATCTGTAGAATTGACAGAGGTTAAACATAACCTAGATGATCCACTAGTGTTTTTCTTAGTTCCTTAATGTTTTGTTAAAACATGCTTGTAGAGCTGCATTTAATGTCAGCTATCACAACACTTAATAAAATTAATTTAAGATCTGTTTTTATTTCCAGCAGAGTATATGAACCAAAAGAAAAAATGAGGCATGGAAAACACAGAGGTCTGTCCATAAGATTAATGGTTAATGAACCCAGGCTATCTTTTCATGTTGTATCCCTGCATCTTCTTTGAGCCCCAAAGTGCTTACTGTGAAGAATAAGGGGCACAGGTAGGGACTGAACCTGGGTCCTTACACTGGTGGAGTCACATGTTAGACAGCTGCACCACCTGAGTACCATGGTACAGATACTCCCCGTTTTACGATGGCCTGGTGATCGCCAGGGCCTAGGTGCTACAGCGGGGTCAGTGTCGTCTTTTCGTCCTCGGCGTTCCCGTTTGCGGCCTCTCCGCTTCCCGCTGCAGCTTCTCGGCTCACTCGCTCCTGCATTGTTCCTCACCGCTTCAGCCCTTTCGGGCTTGCCCGTTCCACCTCCTTGCATTCCATTCCATTTTTGAGAAGTGCTGCACGGCGTCTAGTTCTGCCTCGCTTCACTTATAGGGTCCAAATCATGCTGCCTGGTTTTTCCCTTTTTGTTTTGGCAGCAACTGTGATTTCGCTTTGTTCTGTGTCAGGAAGAGCGGCTTCTGCTGCGCTCCTCCTGACACTTACGTCACTGCTCTCTCCCTCTGCTCCAGCGAGCTGCGCCGTCTGAGTGAGAGCGTGCTCGCTCATTCGAATGGATCAGAGCGTTCATTCTTTTCTTTTTTTTTAGCCAGTTACACGTTCCGCTGTGCTTTCTAGCACTGCAGGGAGTTGTTTCTTTTTCCCTTGTTTATTTTTCCCGTTATTATTCCACTGCCCTATGTTTGAGTCCATCCCAGTACGGCTATTTTGTGTGCCCTTAAAGGCTTCCCTGTTGGGCGTGGCTTCTGTGGCTCTGTTGCGATTGGTGTTAAGCATGTGAGCCACCAGTGCCACAGCCCATGGTTCGATCTATCTGGAGCTAACTGCAATTGGGTCCTAAAACCAGTTATTGTTTTGTTTTCATGGTTTGCCATCATTTCAATATGGCAAACCGTAACAGAATGGTGCGACCAATCTAGGATCCAGCGTTAGCTCCCTATAAACAACGTCAGCAATCACTTGTCGGGTCTTGGCTAGCTCTTGGGGTCCATCCCTTAACCCTGGCCAGGTGAGGGACCTGGTATAGCATCCAGAACTTGCTGAGCTGCCCAGACCCCACCTCAGAAGGTGTGACAGCCCTTTTTGGAGCTGCAGGGGCATCATCGTTCTCCAGGGGTGGTGTCCAGTTTGTACACTTCTGCCCCTGGCTGGTTGCATGCCCATCTAAGGTTGGAAGCGTGGATCTGGCTTGCATGGCCTCAATCCTGCTGCGTTCCTGTCTGGTCTCTGATTATATTTCTGAATTCCACATGGGGGTTATGGAGACTGGTTGGGATGAGCCCAAGCTTAAGGCTTTCTTCAAGGGAGGTCTCAGCAAACTGCTGAGGCAGGAGCTTGATCTCCTGTCACCCTCGTTCTCCCTGGCCTGTGCTGGAAAAGACCAGACTTAGGGCCAAGGAGCAGGAGCAATGGTCTATTTGGGGTTTTGGTTCCTTATCTGAGCAACCAATGACGCCCAGCTCTGTACCTGAGCTCGCCGTGCCCTTTAGCTCTGAACTGAGCAGCTTGCACAGCCCAGCTCCATACCTGAGCTCACCACGCCTATTAACCTTGCAATTGAGCAGCTAGCACCAGGCTCCATACCTGACCTCGCCGCACCCATTTGCCTTGCAACTGAGCAGCTAGTCCTGCCCAGCTCTGTACATGAGCTCGCCACACCCATTAGCTTTGCAACAGAGCAGCTAGCATCGGCACTCTGTACCTGAGCTCATTGCACCCCTCAACTCTGTATCTGAGGTCGCCATGCCCATTAGCCTTGCAACTGAGCAGTTAGCGCCACCCAGCTCTGTACCTGAGCTCATACGGCCATTAGTCTCACAACTGAGCAGCAAGCACTGCACTGCTCCATCCCTGAGCTTGCCGCGCCCATTAGCCTTGCAACTGAGCAGCTAGCATCACCCAGCTCCATCCCTGAGCTCGCTGCGCCCATTAGCTTTGCTACTGAGCAGCTAGTGCCACCTAGCTCCATACCTGAGCCCACTGTGCCCCTCAGCTCCGTATTTGAGTTCGCCATGCCCATTAGCCTTGCAACTGAGCAGTTAGCACCACCCAGCTCCATACCTGAGCTCGCCACGGCCATTAGCCTTACAACTGAGCAGCTAGCACCACACTGCTCCGTACCTAAGCTTGCCATTAGTGCCATCCATTAGTGTCTCTACTGAGCTTGCCGTGCTCCTCAGTTCTGTACCTGAGCGTGTTAGCTCTGTACTTGAGCCTTTTGTGCAAGTACAGACTTGGGCCGACCACCGCACCTTGGTCATTTTTGTTGACCCCTGTGCCACGGTCATTTATCCTGCCAGGGCCTAGATGCTAGAGCAGAGTCAGTGTTGTCTTTTCGTCCCCAGTGTTCCTGTTTTCAGCCTTTCCGTTTTGCATTGCGGCTTCTCGGCTCACTCGCTCCGGCAGTGAGCCCCCCGCATTGTACCTCACAGCTTCAGCCTTTTCATGCTTGCCCGTTCCCCCACATATTGGGGAGTTGGTGCCTCCCCCCTATGATCGCGTGCATTTTTGAGAAACGCTGCACGGCCTCTAGTTCCGCCTCGCTTCTCTTATAGGGTCTGAATCACACTGCCTGGTTTTTCCTTTTTGTTTTGGCAGTAACCGTGATTTCGCTTCACTCTGTGTCAGGAAGAGCGGCTTCTGCTGCGCTTCTCCTGACACTTACATCACTGTGCTCTCTCTCTCTCTCTCTCTCTCTCTCTCTCTCTCTCTCTCTCTCTCTCTTTCTCTCCGTCTCTCTTTCTCTTTCCCTCCCTCCTCTAGGGGGCGCTCGCTCATTCCACTGGATCAGAGCAGTCATTCTTTTCTTCTTTTCGCCAGTTTGACATTCCGCTGTGCTTTCTAGCACTGCAGGGAGTAGTTTCCTTTTTTTCCCCCTTGTTTATCATTCCCGTTATTATTCCACAGCCCTGTTTTTGAGTGCGTCCCAGTAGGGCTATTTTGTGTGCCCTTAAAGGCTCCCTAGTTAGGTGTGGCTTCTGTGGCTCCGTAGCAATTAAGCGTGTGAGCCACCAACACCACAGCCCAGGTTTCGATCTCCAGCCACTTAGGGTTCAGTTTGACTTTTTAGCATTTATTTTTTCTCTTATTCATTTACTTTTTTGGTTTATTAAATCCATCTGGAGCTAAGATTTAACCAGATCAGATACAGATTTAACCAGATCAGGTAAAGATTCAACATAAGATACATATTTAACCAGATCCAATACAGATTTAACCTGATCAAATACAGATTTAAACTGCTAAGACACAGATTTAACCCGATCAGACAGAAATTTAACTAATCAGATGCAGATTTTACCCGATCAGACAGGAATGTAACGATACAGATTCAATACAGATTTAACCAGATCAGATCGCAATTTAAATTGCTCAGATACAGATCAAACTGTTAAGATACAAATATACCCCAGCTGAGTTTTACGAACATGTGGTCAAAGTAAGCCACAATCTTCTCTCCACACTTCAAACACTTTACTGATTTATTACATTATTGACAGTTGAAATAAAAATGATTTATTTTCCCTCACGGTTCGATGTCTATGTTTGTTTTGTTAGGGGGAGCAAAGCAACCAATCCACAGTGAAAGACTATTGAGAGCTTTATGCAGCGTTTATCTCTGAATGGACTGCCACAGACCCAATAAAGCTCCTCAGTGAATCAGATCAAACTTAGATTCAATTAAAAAAAGCTGCTATCAGATCTCGACTACATTTCAAAACTATGACCCACAACCACCCTGTGCAACATTTTAGCCCAAATTGCTTTACTAGCCATCGTCCACACAGACCAAAATATCACAGCTTCCCCTGTGACCTTAGAAAGCTCAGTCCTGATTTATCGTATATATTCCCATTAGTGTTCATCTTCTCATTCTTTTTGCAGAGCAAGGCCATTTTCCCAAGCAATTAGTCAAGAGGGGTTATTTCAGGCCCCCATTTCAGCCTGATTCCTCCGTCGTGTGTTTAAAGACGTCTGTGTGGTTGAACAGGAGGCCGACTTGGTTTGCTGATTGCCCAAATGATTGCCATCCATCATTTCTTTAGGAGCACGTTTACACGAGTGAGCTGCATTAGTCTACAAATTAGAATTTGCACATGGATAGCACGTGACCTAAACGTCACCATTTTCTTCTTTCTAGCTGCAGCTACAAAAATTCTCATGGACCCTCCCAACATTCCCTGATCTTCATCCAGGTCAAACACAGACCAAGGACACTCAAACACTGCTTGCCCTGCTTTTACTGATCACTTTGATTAATAATAGCAATTCCTGATTGACACTGGAGGTGTGGACGGTAACAGTGCCACAAAGTTTGACTCTGATCTCACAAATGATACAATTTCCATCCCAGATGCCTCAGAGCCCAGAGAAGACGTGCCGCTTCTGGACATGGTTATAACATAAGGCTTCTTTTTTGTACAACACCGTTTTAAGTGGCATTTGTGAATGTAACTGTATTGTAGAGCTTGATAAAGGTTTGATAAAGTAACCCCTTGTCCATGTGGTTCTTTCAGCTAGTGATGAATGATGGTTCTTGATGCAGTGCCATCTGAGGGAGAGGCGATCACCCCTCTTGAGTTTAAGCTTGTGCGCTTAGCCATTACCTACTGAAATTATTCCAGGTTCGTTTGAATTGTTTAATGATATTATGCACTGTAATGGGAGTAATATGTAAATCCCTTTTGATATTTCTTTAAAGAAAATTGTTTTTGAACATTTCTAATGTACTTGTTGATAAACTGGAGATCCTTTGTCCATATTTGTTCTTCAAAGCCTTTCGCGGATACTGCTTTTATACCAAATCATGATTATATTCACATCATTACTTAGTTTCTGACCTCATTAATAGCCCTAAATTGGCCCCATCCCAACTTTTTTTGGAATGTGTTCCAGATGTAAAATGCAGGAATGGATGTTTATGAACTAATGAAATAAAGCTGACCAAACAAAACTGGAAATATGTTGGGTTCTTTCTGTCTGCAATGAAACCAAAGTCAAAAGTAAATGTACAGAATACTGCATTTTTTTTTTTGGATTTTGGACAACTTTTTCTGATTTCGGGTTGTAAAAGTTTAGGTCCATGACTGAAGACTTTTATTAAGTCATCAACAGAAATAGGGATAGTTACAGTGACTTCACAAACTGTCAGCCCCTTCCCTCTCCATACTACCAGTTGTACAAGACCAATGGACCAGACTTATCTTCATGGATGCTGCCAATACATAAATAATAAATCACTAATGACAGTTTGGTACAAGGCAGAGATTAAATACTAATAGTGTAGATTTGTATGTTACTTTTTATTTTACTGGTCACACTGTTTGCACTAGTGATGCACAGCATTTCATTTGCTGAATCTATCACTTAAATATTAATAAAGTTTACACAGAAGCCCGGTGTGAAGTTGACAGAGCAGACTGGGAATGATTACACTTCAGATTCTCCATCAGGTCTGCATTAAAGATGCTCTATCAGCGTTAACTTAACCCCTTTACAGCACAGGCGAGGCCACGGTGGCTCAAGGCAGCTTTAAAAGCACTGTGTAAGCTTTCATTCAAAGCTAATTGTTCTCTGCAGGAATGGCAAGTCTCCACTGTAGGATAAAGCCTCTCCCAATATTCTGGACCACTTTTGTTTTGCTTGAGTGTAACATTTTAAGCAAAGAAAAGTAATTGGAGCCAACATAAATAAACAGGGAAACACATTAATGAGACAGTTCACAAAAACAAGGCAACAACTTGTAACTGAGAGACAAGGTTGTTATGTACAGTATTATGCAAAAGTCTTAGACCACCATTAGGCTAGATATACTATTGCTTTAGTCCAAAATCTTATAGAAAGCCTCACAGAAGTGCAGAAGCTGTTATGGTGCAAAAGGGAGCCATAGCCCTTATTAATGCTATGGATTTAAAATGGGATGGCATAAAAGCTACTGTAGGTCTAATGTGTAGCTGTCCAAATACTTTTGACATTGCATTTTGCATTTGCATTTTTTATGTAAATAACCAAGTGTTCAGTTCTGGGAGGTTACTGCTTTGGTCTTCATAGTTAATTTCTCCATTTTATGGAAAAGCAGCAAAACAATGCACCAGAAATTTCTGCTGACATTCTGGGGCAGAGATCAGACTGATCTCTGGCAGCTGCTAATTGGCTGAGGCATTAAGTGGTTGTTGACTATAGCTGTTTAATTTTATTCAGTGGCTGCATCTTTGACTCATTTTTAAGTGTGGTGAGAAGCACTGTGTTTATCTTCAGCCTTTTCTCCATTCTACACTTAATGGATTTATACAGTCTAAATACTAAGAATACCTTCATTGTGCTGTCCGTTTAATTAAATAAATTAATGATGAATTAGTTGTTACTTGTTTATTAGAATACTTTCTAGATTTATTGAGCACTCTTTTTAACCAAAGTTTTCTTTTTTGGAAAGCTAAAACTCAACATTATTTTATTTGCCCTCTGTTTCTCACTGACCAATCACAGTAGCCTTCTGTGCCTCCTGAAGCAGCTCCTGTATTTTCAGTTTGCCTCTCTCTCCTGGCAGCCTTTTCGTACTTGGCAAAGGTTTCGTCTTTACGTTCCTTTGCCTCCTGTTGTTCCCTCTCCTCCTCATAACCACAGAGCCATGTTACTTGCTTATAAATGTACAGGTTAATAAAATCTAAATCAGACCTCCGAAATCAAATGATGGTGTTCTTTCTTAAAAAAAACATGAACACCAGGATGACATCTAGCTAATTCACTGGCTTACAAAAGGTAACCTTGACTGTATCTTGAGGGAATCTCTGGAGCTCAAACTCTCAGCATCATTCAGCTTTCAGTGAATTGTGAGACCATGTTGACGGTACAAACCATTCAATACTTGTATGGCAGCATTCTAAGATTGATTAAAGTTATCCTGGAGGGTTAATGCTGGTTTAAATACTCATTCAGTCCCTTGACATATTGTCCTGAGTTTCTATTATTTTGTCTCAGTTCAGAAGGCTGGAAAGACACAGTTGATCTTTACCCTCTCAACCTCTGGGCTCTGTCTGTCTACCTTTAATTGAAATGAAAGCTTCTGCCAAATGCATACCATTATGACGTTTCACGTCAAGGCCTGGAAACTGCAATTACGTCTGTGGTATTTGCCCTACTGATCATCTGCAGGCCATTTTAACAAAAGGCTATAATTATAATCATAGATCATCCTGCTAACACTTGTTATCCAGCAAGTCAACATAAAAGCTGCACGGCTTAATCAAACAGTTCAGTCCCTGCGTGATTTCATGAGCAATTACCAGGATACAAATAAAAAAACCCCCAAAAAAACAACAACTCTACACAGATTGCAGATACAGCCACTTAATCAATGTGGAATAATAGAGTTTGACAAGTTTGACATTTTACTTAGTCACGTCTGAATTGGTGTGTGCTCTCTCTGTGTAGGTCAAAGTCTAAAATGTGTTGATTTTCTGAATAATATGAAGGAAACTCAAACATCACTTGATTTCTGCAGACTTTAATGAAGCATCAACAAGACAACAACGTTCTCAGACGTTCTGAAAAACAGCATGGTGATTTGGAAAAGCATGCAGAGTTTCTCCAGTATGTTTTAACATCCATGCACTGTGCAGAAACGTAATACATGTTTGTTGAAAAACAGTGTTTCACAAAGAAAGACTGGAAGGGATTTACATATTTCTCCCTCTACAGTGCATAATTTCATTACATGATTCAAGGAATTTCAGTGCTTAAAGGGTAAACTGAAGCCTAAACTGAAGAGGGGTGATCTTTGATTCTTCAGATGGCACTGCATCAAAAACCAACATTCATCTCTAGCTGAACCACATGGACAAGGGATTCCTTTATCAAACCTTTATCAAGCACTACAATTCAGAGTTACATTCACAAATGCCACTTAAAACTTAACTGTGCAAAAAAGAAGCCTTATGTTATAACCATGTCCAGAAGCGGCGTTGACTTCTCTGGGCTCGGAGGCATCTGGGATGGACCATCACACAGTGGAAATGGGGATTGTGGTCAGACCCATCAGTATAACAGATCTTTTTGTTGGAAGAAATGGACGCCGTGTGCTCCGAAACAAAAAAAAACTGTTATTAGTAACAACTCCAAAAGCCAGGCTCTGTCATGGTATGGAGTCGGGTCAGGGCCCTTGGTAAAGGTCATTTCCACTTCTGTGATGCAGCATTATTGCAGATTTGCTGTCTTCAAGACGACATCTTTCCCAGGGTCGTGCATGCGTTTTTTAACAAGACAATGCAAAACCACATGCTGCACACATTACAAAGGCATGAGTATGGAAGAAGAGGGTGCCTGCAGTCCTGATCTGTGGAGAATTTTGGAACAGAAAATGTGACAATGACGACCCCATACTGTTACACACCTTAAGATGTGATGTGAGAAGAACTGGCAACGTTGCAAAGTGGCAAATGATTAAAAAGTCAAAATAAATAAAATATTTTGCATAGAACTCTGTCTGAGGAGAGTGTTAACCTACCCTGACCTACCAACTTCTGTCCTGGGGAAACAATTAAGCTGCTTGGGTGAGAAAATGGAAACAATCTCAAACAGTACCACAAAAATCAATGGTGCACTTTCAAACCAATTCCATGATCAATACTGAAAACTGAAAACGGATTAGATTGACCATATATGGAGCTGATATACGTGAGAATCCTTCTGCTGTGCTAAATATTTATTGGTGATTTTCTTCTTCATATAAAATCAAATCATTTTGTATGGCCCCAGCTTTACAGTGCAACATACAGATCGAACTTATAATGCTGTAACTGTAGCGAGAACGCTTTTCAGTCCTCTTTCACACAGAGTGTTTGCTACGCTTTAATGGACTTGTGTTTGTGTTTGTTGTTTCACTTCTGATCAGATTCCAGACTGCTACAACAGTCCAGTGCAACCTATTACACCGGCTGAAAAAGCTGTAGAGGCCTAGATATAGAAAAATACAAAAAATAATTTTATTTATAGTTATTGTTTAACTCCCATTCACACTGGGACATTAGAGTGGCCTAACGCATGTCTTTAGAATGTGGGAAGAAACCAGAGTATGAGCACTCACCACTGGACCTTGCTGGACTACCAACGTCCATTCACTTTAACGACATAGGTCATAATTTTAACAAATGATTACAGGAAATAAAAATCTGTGTTAACTCCAGACATTGTGGCTGTAAATAGCTGGTCAAATAAAAAAAATGTAGCATTTGTATTTCATCTGAGATAAATATTATGTATGTCATTCTTTGACGTTTTGTTTACAAATTTTAAATAAAATTTTTCACGAATACTGATTTTCTTTGCTTAACTATGTGCGTAATTAGGAACTACGTTACGTTATGGTCTGTGTTTAGCACGGATACTATTAGGTGTAGGAATCTCTCTGAAGAAGACACATGAAATGGAAGAGTTTGTACTCTACTTAAAAGTTTATAGTGTTTGAAATGTGATACTGCATTAAGTGTTCTGGAAATTGGTGTTTCTTCAAATGGACTCATTCCCTTTTAGTTGTGTGCAGCCGGCGAGGTATGTTTATGTGTATATTGTGAACAGTTTGAAGGGGGATTTGATGATGTGAAGAGCAATAAGTGAGAATGTAGAGTAAATCCACCACTAACTGAAGCAGCACTGTTCTGCATTTCCTGGAGAGAGTGATGTGTTGCACAGTTTAGGATGAAAATCTGTGTAGCTGGTAGCATTATACTCGTGTTTTCAGCGGCATCTCTGATGCATTTATGTATCGTTTGCACTCACCTTTGTGAAAATAGCCTTTATATTTACATTACAGTAGCATAAAAAGACTCAATATCCCACCCATTTTTAAAGATATCATCATACTATAGGGACACAAGGGAATTTCTTGGTCATCCTTTTTGTCCTGATTGGGTGGGGCTTTGCTACTCTATCAACCAAGGTCTCCATCATCATGTATACAAACAAAGCCACCAAGTGTAGCTTTACAGAGATGACATCATTCATTTCGACCAAACTTCAACCTCAGAACACCTAACATACAGTGGTGCGAAAAAGTGTTTGCCCCCTTCCTGAGTTCCTATTTTTTTACATGGTTGTCACACTTAAGTGTTTCGGAACATCAAACCAATTTAAATATTAGTCAAAGATGACACAAGTAAACACAAAATGCAGTTTTTAAATGAAGGTATTTATTATTAAGGGAGGAAAAAATCCAAACCTACATGGCCCTGTGTGAAAAAGTGATTGCCCCCTAAACCTAATAACTGGTTGGGCCACCCTTAGCAACAACAACTGCAACCAAGCGTTTGTGATAATTTGAAATGAGTCTATGGAGGAATTTTGGCCACGCATCTTTGCAGAATTGTTGTAATTCAGCCACACTAGAGGGTTTGAGCATGAACAGCCTTTTTAAGGTCATGCATTCAGGTCAGGACTTTGATTAGGCCACTCCAAAGCCTTCAATTGGCTTTTCTTCAGCCATTCAGAGGTGGACTTGCTGCTGTGTTTTGGATCATTGTCCTGCTACAGAACCCAAGTTCGTGTCATCTTGAGGTCACAAACAGATGGCCGGACATTCTCCTTCAGGATTTTTTGGTTGACAGCAGAATTCATAGTTCCATTTATCACAGCAAGTCTTCCAGGTCCTGAAGCAGCAGAACAGCCCCAGACCATCACACTACCACCACCATATTTTAGTGTTGCTATAATGTTCTTTTTCTGAAATGTGTGTTACTTTTACACCAGATGTAATGGGACACACACCTTCCAAAGAGTTCAACTTTTGTCTCGTCAGTCCACAGAATGTTTTCCCAAAAGTCTTGGGGATCATCAAGATGTGTTCTGGAAAAACCGAGACGAGCTTTAATGTTCTTTTTGTTCAGCAGTGGTTTTTGTCTTGGAACGCTGCCATGCAGGCCATTTTTGCCCAGTCTCTTTCTTATGGTGGAGGCATGAACACTGACCATGAATGAGGCAAGTGAGGCCTGCAGTTTTTTGGATGTTGTTGTGGGGTTTTTTGTGTGCTCTTGGGGTAAGTTTGGATGGATGGCTGGCCACTCCAGGGAAGGTTCATCATTTGTGGAAAATGGCTCTCACTGTGGTTCGCTGGAGTCCCAAAGTTTTAGAAATTATTTTATAACCCTTTCCAGACTGATAGATCTCAATTACTTTCTTTCTCAATTGTTCCTGAATTTCTTTGGATCTCGGCATGATGTGTAGCTTTTAAAGATCTTTTGGTGTACTTCACTTTGTCAGGCAGGTCCTATTTAAGTGATGTCCTGATTGAGAACAGGTGTGGCAATAATCAGGCCTGGGTGTGGCTAGAGACAGTGAACTCAGGTGTGATAAACCATAGTTATGTTTTAACAAGGTGGGGGCAATACGTTTTCACACAGGCCATGTAGGTTTGGATTTTTTTCTCTCTTCATAATAAACACCTTCATTTAAAAACTGCATTTTGTGTTTACTTGTGTTGTCTTTGACTAATATTTAAATTGGTTTGATGTTCCAAAACACTTTAGTGTGACAACCATGCAAAAAAATAGGAAATCAGGAAGGGGGCAAACACTTTTTCACACCACTGAATCAAGCCACAGGTCTCTGGAGCTCTACTGGCAAAAAAGGACTCCTATTTCCTAGGCTGCCCAAAGAAGATTGAGTCTGGGTCCTCTAAGGTTTCCCTGGAGCTTTGCTCCATCCTGACACCTACTCTAACTCATATTACTAACAAAAATACCATTGGAAGTGGTGTTTCTTGATTGAATTTCAGTAGCCCAGCTGTGCGGCAGGACATGAAAAGAGATGGAAAGAAGCGATCCATTCAGGCATGTCATTAATTGTCCCCATCGTTCATTGAAAACTGAAAGCAAGCATGAGAAGGCCGGCAGGTCAGAGGGTTAAGCGGGGGTTAGGTTCAGCTTTATAGAAGCAAACCTCATTCAGTCCCACCAAGCCTCAACCTCAGAGCACCGAACATCCAGCTGGAAGTCTCACGTCCAACTGAAATACACCAGCTTCAAAAGCTTTCCAGTAAAAGAGCTTGTTGCTTATCAAAAGTCCCTCGGGCGCACTTCATAATTTGCATCCCCAGTGCTCTGCATTAGCATTTCTGAGGCGCTGCTTGCGAGCTGAGCATAATTGCTTTAGTCGGGAGGTGCTGATGGAAGTCCACAGGTTGTCGCCACCGAATGCCTCCGCTTGGCAGATGAGGGATGTTGGATTTAAAGTCACCTCTGATCTTGGCGCCGGAGGTTTGATATCCTGGGTGGGTAATGGAGGTCTTATCACACAACAGTGGCAGAGATAAAGACGACTCCATTGCAGAAGGATTCGCGGAAACGACGTAGCTCCTATTGTGAAAAGAACTGAGAATCCATTATATCTACAGCACTTTTAATGAAGCAGCTGAAGATACTGAACAAGAACGTTTAATCGTCAGGTTAATCGTAGGTTAAAGTCTGTAATTACTTCATTTTCTTAATCATCGTTAAGCTGCTGAGCGCTCAACAGGCGGGTTGAAGGGAATGAACAAAAACTGAGAAAAAAAGTCATGTAGTTACTAGACTTATAGCATCAGCGTTATTAGACTTATTATAGGGGGGTATCCCCCCCCCCCCACACACACACCGAATTTTCCCTAAACCCACCAAATAAACATGAATTACTGGTTCAAATCCTCAATATTTTTTCTTATTTATTCTCTCTCATTCAACTTTGCTGTCTCCATATTCACAATGCAATGAAACAATGTCACTAGAATTGGGGGAAGCACTGCTGCCTCATAACATCCCTGAAACCTGAAACAACAAACAGGTTATCGCTCTTTACTAAAATAGAGGAGTGAAAACATTGCAAAACAGCCAATACATCTAAGATCTAATTTTAGGATTGTTAGAATATTACAAATACTCAACCTGTTTCTAATTCTAAAATGAAGTTAAAAAGACCCATTTCTCAAAGGAATGTTCAAATGTATATAATAGATTTAAAAAAGCTTCAGTTTGCTAACAAAATTAGATTTAAAAAGTTATGATTTATTCCTTTTTGTTGGGGTTTTACCAATACCCCTTTGTGCTCTGGAATACAATGAGTTTCTTCAATTTGATTGGCTGACCAAGCAGTTATGATACAGCTATTCAGTAAAATTAAGTGGTCTTATGTGACCATACATGCGTCCCCTGTTTTAAAAACCACCAGCAGCCAACGACTCACACAGTGGTGAAATCTACATGGAACACTTTTCAGAGTTCACCAAAAGCACAATCATATCTCTCATATCAAACTAATAATAGCACTCTAATCACATTTTGTAAGGTCTTACATTTGCCACTAATAATTCTCGTAGGACTAAAAGCGTGCGTTCCTGCAGCTGCCAATTTTCCCAAAAGCTCTTTAGTAAAGTAATGGCAAGTGTGCACAGAGCCCTTGTTGCTCTTTCTTTAAAACAGGAGCCAGTTTCCAATCATCTTTCACTTTGGTGCTAAAAAGACAGCCATTCTCTTATTATAATATTGGAAAGCCCTGGTCAAATGACAGCTTTTGCTAATTTTCTAAATGAAAAAGAGCCTTATAGAGCTCATTTAATCTAGGAGGGATCTCATTATTCCTTTTTGTCTCATGAGTTTCGTCCAGAGAGATTTTAGGAGCAGCTTTGTGTAAAATGAAATGCAAATGAAAATCACCATACGGTTTCAGATATCAAAGGAAAACTCTTGAGCATTTAGAGGAAACTACAGGGACAGGTATTATTTGACAATCATGAGGCAAAGGCACAGATAAAAGCAGATCCATTTACATTGTTGTTGAGAATATTGTTACAGCTTTAACAGAAAAATGGAATTAACCCCCCATAACAGGCGTTTAATGCTACTGGTCCTGGTCATGTTTTTTTTGCAGATGGTGCAGCGGTTAACACACATAACTCATAATTACAGTGGTAGCTCCATTCTTGTCTTTAATTCGCTCCAGGAGTCTTGTCGAAAACCTAAAACGATGAGTACCAAGCTTTTTTTCCCATAAGGAATAATGTAAATTGAATTATTGGTGAAAGCTTAGCTCACTGCGTGTGTTCTGTGTTCGGCTGAGAGAACGCTGAGAGAACGCTGAGAGAACTGACGCGAGGATTGCGAGGATCTGGCAACCCAGACTGATCCGCGGCTGCACACAGGACGCCGTTTCGTAGCTGCTAGCAGCTTATTACCTTTGATATATTTTAATTCCCGA
>JAJAGP010005589.1:0-31356 GCA_025084515.1 Ancistrus triradiatus
CAAATATCGCAAAAAGTAGTTTTACACTAGGACGAGGTGGAAAAGTTAGAATATCACTAAAGCCATAATGCGGAAAAATGGTGATGGAAAATGTTTTTTCGAATAAACTGTACCGTATCAAGATGTGATTGACAGATCAAGTCACACGATTTCGTTCCAACTGATCAGACCAAAAACAAAACAAACCAACGCACACACATTTCAGCCCTGAAGGCAGCCGTAAAAGTACTGCAAATGGCTGTAAAGTTAAATTAATCCATTCTTGTACCCCTAATTGTGGTACCCCACGTCATCCAAAGTTTATTCACATAACTGCAGTGGATGGAAACTCGACTTAATTCACTTTTTTTTTTTTCACCAAAATTTCGTAAATACACATAATATTTGCGAAACGTCTGGATAGAAACCAAACTAGTGAGTTTTGCTTGCTTCCCTGGCCTTCACAGTCCCCAGATCTTAACCCTATGAAGCATCTCTAGACAAGATAGTTCACAGTTGCACTAGCTGTGAGAAGTTCTCCTGTTACCACGGATCAAGTCAAGTCAAGTCAGATTTATTTATATAGCGCTTTTTACAATGGAGCATTGTCTCAAAGCAACTTTACAAGTTTAGATTATCTCCTAATAACTACGTCCAATCTCAAATTGAGCAAGCCTAGGGCGACAGTGGCAAGGAAAACGTTCGGATAAACGTTCTACTGGAATCTATGCCACAACAATTCTCTTAATAAACTGCCCATTCAGTATGTTACATATCCAGGTATTCCTGGCGTTACGGTGGTCCGACTCGCAGTATTTCGCCTTTAGGTTGGGAACCAGATAACATACGTTTATTATACATCTGCTATTTTGCATACAGTAAGGCAAACAGCAGACAAAGTTGGCGATTGGTGAGAGCGGTTCAAAATAAGAAGACTGCCTTCCAGAGTCAAATGGAAACAATGACGTCAACGCAAGCATTTGCGCAGCAAGACGCCCACACCACCAGCACCAGCTCTCTCATCGAGTTAGTACAGTTCTTCAAGAAACTGACACATCTGCTGTTATTCAGCAGAATATCACTTCTCATAACACCTCAGGTCCCATGTGGAACACCAGGAACAAAACAATATTAAGCAGTGGATCCCTGGTTGTAGGTCCAAATTAAATAAATTTGCTTTGTTTCTCATTACTTGGGGAACCAGATAACATGCGTCTATTATACATCTGCTATTTTGCATACAGTAAGGCAAACAGCAGACAAAGTTGGCGATTGGTGAGAGCGGTTCAAAATAAGAAGACTGCCTTCCAGAGTCAAATGGAAACAATGACGTCAACGCAAGCATTTGCGCAGCAAGACGCCCACACCACCAGCACCAGCTCTCTCATCGAGTTAGTACAGTTCTTCAAGAAACTGACACATCTGCTGTTATTCAGCAGAATATCACTTCTCATAACACCTCAGGTCCCATGTGGAACACCAGGAACAAAACAATATTAAGCAGTGGATCCCTGGTTGTAGGTCCAAATTAAATAAATTTGCTTTGTTTCTCATTACTTGTGCTCACTGTTTCTGACGACCTGCCGAAGCAGGCGTCATTCTTGGAGTACTAACCCCACCTAGTGGTTGTATGATGAAACTCACCTGCTTCGTGCCAAGACAGATTTTTTTAGACAAGCCGTGACGTGCTGAAATATGACACAATTAAATTTTATTACTGTTCATACTTATTATTGATAATTGTCAAGTGTGCTGGGGGGGGGTCCAGTGCGATATTAGGGGCAACCAATGGCAAAGTGAAGGGACCAACTTCTGGCACCACGAAAACACCAAAGGTCTGGAGTGTGGAGAACAGAAGGAGACCGCTTGCTGGAAGGTTTCCCCAAGTTACAAACCCACTCATGTTCAGGGCCTGGTTTTGTGGTCATGCAACACGGGCAAGGCGTGTCCTCGTAAAGTGAAGCAAGCACCTGTAAGGAATACACTTACAGGTCACTTTATTAGGTACACCTCTCCATTTTTGTCAGTTTCACTTACCATATAGATTCATTCTGTAGTTCTACAATTACAGACTGTAGTCCATCCGTTTCTCTACATACTTTGATCGTCCCCTTTACTCTGTTCTTCAATAGTCAGAACCCCGACAGGCTCCCCACAGATCAGGTACTGTTTGGGTGGTGAATCATTGTCAGCACTGCAGTGACACTGATGTGGTGGTGGTGGTGTGTTAGTGTGTGTTTGACTGGTATGAGTGGTTCAGACACAGCAGTTGAAGACTGTGCTTGTCAGTAGGCTGGTTATATAAATTCTAAAATGGTTTCTATTATTAAATTGACAGACTTTTCAAAGCAAGTCGAGAATCGGTTACAGACATGCTGTATTAGAGCATAAACGACACCAACTATCTGCGACGCCTTCTTTCTCCACACGGTGGTGCCACTCTCTCTGTTTACGGCTTCTAAGATTGAAGGCAGGAACCAACCCCGTACAGTACGTCAATCCATTACAAATCGCGCATACAGGCATAGACACACGTTTGTTTTGTTATCCTTGTGAGGACTTTACATTGACATGAATGCAACCTAAGTAAACTAAACCAAACCTTTTGACTCCGTTTTTTTTTTTTCAATAAAAGTTGCCATCAAGTTTCTCAAGCAACATCATTATTGCAGTTACTGGTGTAGGTATTCAGTTACTGACTATAATCCATCGATTACTATAACTTATCCATTGTTAATGGAAAGCCTGTAATGGATGTACCTGTATTATTTTAAGTAGTACTAATGTCTGTCCCGCCATTACTTGTGCATTCTCTTTAACCTATAACGATATAAACTGGTTCACATTCATTCGGTGAGTCTGTGTTTCATTTGGCTGATTTTCCGTGTTGTTCCTAATACTGTCTATCAATGAATTTTTGATTTCAGTCAAACAAAAGTATCAGGTCCATCCATACGGCTTTCCCCTAAGTTAATATATTTTAAGTGGTGTAAAAATCTGACAATGTCCATGGTTTAGATATCACATGCCTTCTCTATATAACATCTGATGCAATTGCATTTTTTAACACCAGAGGGCGCATCATACATCATATATGGCATATCATCCGTTCTACAATTGAAACTGGATATATTTTAACATATTTGGAGATGTGTAAAAAGGATCGATTCACACACACTGACACAAAAAGGTGTTTGACAATCTGAGCATGGTTACAGTGTCTCTGCCTAGTCAAAGAGGGAGGCAAAAGGATGAAACAGTTTATTGAATAAACCGATATTTATTATATTTAATATTTTAACACAGTGAGCTTATTTGTTTACTATGATTTTCATTTTAAGGTTTTAGATGCATTTCTAGTTATTACAATTAATTCAATTGCACCGAATGAAAGACTAAGTCGTTTGTTTAAAAACTTTGCATTGTTTTAAATTAAAAAGCAGTGTATTTTACCAAAAATAAAAATCGATAAACGTGAGAAAATCGATTAGTGATCTCAGTACCGTTACACCCCTACTGCATTTTCTATAATTATTTATTTATTATTTATTCCGCTCATGTTTTCAGCAGGGTATCTGACACGTTTACATATCGTTTGCAAGCAGATTTCTTGTGAAAATGCTCTTTACATTTACATTACAGTACCACAAAAAGACCATATGACTACAGTAATGCACATTTCGGATAATGTCCTGTTCCACATAACGTAATGCAGTCATTGAACACCACATAAATGTAGGTCCATTCAATAAATCACAAGTGTATCGTAGTGTATGGGAGTGTGTGCATTCCGAACGTGATACGTTCACACGAATATCAAAGTTAAGCTTGGCGTGGCAATTACACTCTAAGAGATTATAAAGTTAGCTCAGGACTTAATAACATTTTTAATACCTTTGATCTTCAGAGATCACGTCGCCGTCGAAAACGTTTCAAAACGCACACGTCCAGAGTAAACAATTAAGTCAGTAATTACAAGCTATCTGACGTGGAGATTACAGGTAGCCCAGCATCACGGTTATTTTAAATTCTATAATTAGCTCATAGATCAGAGGCGAGTGATTCAGTGTCAGAAATGCACATCCTGGAGCTATTATAGTGTGCCGGCACAAACACACACAGTCTATGTAGTACTGTCTTTGTTAGATATTTTCAGTAATTTGACGTTTGAAGGCATTTAGCATCCACCCTTATCCAGTGTTATGAGGGTGCTCAGGGGCTCAACCATGGCAGCTTGGGAAAGCTGGGACTTGAACTCCCAACCTTCTGTTTTGTAGTCCAGAGCCTTAACCACTAAGGCACTACTCAACCATAGCTAAATGCAGGTTCCTATGCCCTGAGAAAAACCCTGCCTTGAAGTAGCAGCTTAAAAGGTCCTTATACATAGTGTTCTATAAACTACAATCACACCCAGTTCCTGCGGTGCGAACACGCAACAAAGAGGGAACAGTTCTAAGAACTTCGTAAAAGTCCCTCTGGTGCAAAAGCGCCTATAGAAACTCTTTGTAGTTCTACAGTTACCATCTGTAGTCCATATGTTTCTCTATAGAGTGATCAGAATATGATATGAATGATATCCACAGGTAGGGTATCGTATCATGATACATTTTTTCAATATGCTTTCCTGAACATATCATGGATATCGTCAGTGCTTAAAGCACACTGCATGTGTCAGTGGTCCTGTTTAGGTGGATGAAGTGCAGCACATTTTGAATAGAAATCACTTTACTAAGTATGAGATAATATCTGAAAAGTAGTGTTTAACAATCTGATGCTATTCACCCGTTTTGGCTGCATCACATGTCATGATTAGGGAGGCACCGATACGACTTCTGCAGTTCCGATACCGATACATACATTTGCATATCGGCTGATACACGATATCGATCCGATACCATAGTTGAATTAATAAATCATATACATCACCACGAGAGAGACTTATGGCATCAGTACTGAGTTAAACGTTACTCTGCTAACTTGGTAAACAAAAAAAAATAACAAATGAACACAGACATACAACTAAATTGCTATTTGTCACTAAAATAATACACATTGTGCAGGACCTTGGCACAGCATTCAAATTCCAAATTAAAAAAGGAGTCAAACATCTTAAGCTATATTTATGTATTAGCATAAAATAATATATTATTAACCAGTAACATTGTGTGTTGTATTTTGCAGTGCTACCACCACCCTTGCAGCAGTTGTTTTGCAGATATTGCATGTTGCCATCAAACTTGTTGGTGTAACTGATGTATTGCAAAATTAAAGCGAATATATCCGTCCCATGGATTGACACAATTTTCCCAATAAACGATCCAGCTAATTTTGTTGATGTTGAGACCGACATCGGATCCTAATATCGGATCGGTGCATCCCTAATCGTGATAAATATCGTGTATCGTGAAAATGTCTTTAAATATTGTGATAAATAATTTTCACCATATTGCCCACCCCTACCACAGGCGCTATGTTTTCTATACCCAACTCTGATCCATGTGTGGGACATGGTTAAGCGGTTAAGGCACTGGCCTATGCACCAGAAGGTCCAAAGTTCAAATCCCACCTCTGCCAAGCTGCCATTGGGTCCTTGAGCCCTCACTTGCTTGGACTGTAAGACTGTATCAGTTGTAAGTTGCTCTGGATTAGAGCATCTGCTAAACGACATTATTGTAAATGCCCCCACGGTGGTGGGCTAGCATGTTTGACCACATATGAAAGATTCTGGGTGCATACTTAAGTCGCTGAGAAATCTGGTCCCCATAGAAA
Organism: Ancistrus triradiatus; assembly: GCA_025084515.1. Taxonomy (NCBI): domain Eukaryota; kingdom Metazoa; phylum Chordata; class Actinopteri; order Siluriformes; family Loricariidae; genus Ancistrus; species Ancistrus triradiatus. The sequence continues at coordinate 5,749 of JAJAGP010005589.1, forward strand.
TACAAAATCATGGCCACACACACACACACACACACACACACACACACACACACACACACACACACACACACACACACACCATCTCAGCTGAATCAACTTTGCTCTATTCAGAGCAGCCCTGTTGGCTTCAGGTAAATAACAGGCTTGTGATTATAACTTCACCTCCTTGAAACACACTGGTTTATGTAGAGCTCAGGGGTGTTTTTAGACTACTTGTGGTACTGGGGCACACTTAGGGCTGCACCCTTCTGCTTGCCAAGCGGTCGTAGGGGCAGGACTGTGCATAAAAAATAAGCCTGTCACACACTAAATAGATTAAGTGATTTAACACTAAAGTGGGCGTAACTGTGGCATGGCTGAGAAAGGAAGAATAAATTAATACTAAAGACTGTTTAATAATTGCATTAATTGTGATGAATGAATGCCTTTTGCTTTTGGTAGGTTACACATTATAAGTGGGTGGCAAAAACATACAGCTATGAGCTATCATCACGTTATGTACAGCACGGCCGACTTTCGAGCTTTCGAAAAAAATGCTGGGGCATTATGGGAAACGTAGTGCCTGTAGTGAATTTGCATGACATGCATTGTAGCTCCGCTCAGCAATATACAGTATAAAATTGACTCTTGACTGCCGTGATTTTAGTGTTGCACAGCAACATTTCACTAGGGCACGTGCCCCACATAACTGGGTCTGATGACGCCCCTGGTAGAGCTGTAAAAAGACCCTAAGAATAATTGAAATTACATTTACTTATATATGAATAACCATGTTTAGGAACATCCTTAGCCATGAGCTGCATTAAGTTATTTCATCTATCTGTAATACGCAAACGTTTTCTGAAACGGCATACCGACTTTTCCACACACTGTGCAATTCACATCCCTACATTGCACGCCGGCACTGAAAGACGTTCACAAGTCTCCTTCCAACAACAACATCACAGACATAAGAATGCGAGTGCAAGTACACACCCGCAGAGTAAATAAATGCTGATGGCTCCCGCCCAAATGTTTTGGTACTGCTGTAATGCAGGGCACATAAGCTCGGGAGCTTAGGCCTGGTAATGAGGGGTTGCACCAGGCAGACAGGAACTCCTGAAGATATGCTAAACAGTAGTTGTTGCCATCTGTGAACCTATAGACCTCTTTTGCCTTCTCATTGCAGTGACGCCTAACTTTATACGCAATGTATGTTTACTACACCCAGACAGAAATGTCATGTTGCAGCAAAACTCGGCATGCAGTTCTGTCTCTGGCAGATATGTACATGTTTAAAGGTGTGGTCTGATTAGACGCTGGGCCTTGCCACAAGAGGGCATAAAAATGCTTCCCCTTTTGCAATATAAAAAGGCTCTCAAAAGATGCTTTTGGCTAGTGTACCTCTTGGGGAGAGATTATGAAATGTGCCTCTACAATGCACTCGAAGAGATTTTGTCCAGTTGACATACTTTGAGAGGGGGTGCATCACTGAACTGAGAGAAGCAAGATGGTCGTTTTGACAAACTGCTCACCATTCAGGCCGTTCTGACCTAGCTGTTAGGCGGTGTTGGGAGGAGTGGTTCCATGAGGGCATATACACACGGCAAACAGGCTTCAGACAGCCCAGACAGACCACCAGAAGAGAGGATAGTCTGATACACCGACAAGCACTAGCAGCTCCCACAGTTTCAATGTCCACCATCCAGACATAGGTGGCACCTTTACTACACACCCCTGTATGTACCTCCATTTGCAGGTGCTTAGTAGAAGGACATTTGTCGTCATGGCACCCATTACTTGTCTTACCAGCCACCATCACCTTTGTTTACAGTAGTTTTCTGAACAAGAAACCTGGACTGCTACAGACTGGGTCTGTATCTTCTTTATTGAAAGTTCTGTTATCCATTGACGGTCGGGTTCAAGCATGGAGGCCTCATGGTGAGAGCTTCAGTCCTACCTATGCTATGGAGCAACAAACTGCCCCAAACCTGCTGGTATGATGATCTGGGGAGCCTTCACATATGACCGTCTGTAATCATTAGTAGTGATACAAGGGACACTAACAACTCAGCGAAATGTGCAGGACATCCTGCAGCCCATCCTGCAGCCCATCCTGCAGCCCATCCTGCAGCCATGTGTTGCCTCTCAGGGCAGGGCCATCTGGCAATTTTCCTTAGGATAATGCTCGCCCACACACAGTAAGGTTTTCCGAGGAATTTCTCCGCCAGATTGCAACACTTCCTTGGCCTGCCCGGTTACCAGATTTATCACCAATCAAGCATTTATGAAACCAGAGACGTGTGCAGAATCTACAGGCCCAGCTGCAACGTCTGTGGGCAAATGTGCTACAGGATACCATAACAGAACCTATATGCTTCAAAGTATCTCATCTTGTATCCAGGCTAGAGGCGAGCTTACAGGGTACTAGACCCTCCTTTCAGTTGTACAGTGTCCCCCAATAAACCTATCCTTTCACTCTAATATTGTAATCACTTACATATATCATTATTACATCCGTACGTATAAAGTTTCAATCAATTCCAACAACTCCTTCCAACACTCTACGGTCTAATGCCTGTATGTTTCATACCATAACCCTGTTAACAGGAATTAATTAGAAGTGTCTACATACTTTTGCCCATATACAGTGGTGCTTGAAAGTTTGTGAACCCTTCAGAATTTCCTACATTTCTGCATAAATATGACCTAAAACATCACATTTTCACACAAGTCCTAAAAGCAAATAAAGAGAACCCAGTTAAACAAATGAGATCAAAATATTATACTTGCTCATTTACTTATTGAGGAAAATGATCCAATATTACATATTAGTGGGTGGCAAAAGTATGTGAACCTTTGCTTTCAGTACCTGGTGTGACCCCCAACCCCTGCCGTGCAGCAATAACTGCAACTAAACGTTTCCTGTAACTGTTGATCAGTCCTGCACACCGGCTTGTGGGAATTTTAGCCCATTCCTCCGTACAGAAAAGCTTCAACTCTGGGATGTTGGTGGGCTTCCTCACATTAACTGCTCGCTTCAGGTCCTTCCACAACATTTAGATTGGATTTGGAAGAAAAACTTGCGTGCTTAGGGTTGCTGTCTTGCTGCATGACCCACCTTCTCTTGAGATTCAGTTCATGGACAGATGTCCTGACATTTTCCTTTAGAAATCTCTGATATACTTCATTGTTTTATATATATATAAATAATATAAAATAATTCATTGTTCCATCAATGATGGCAAGCTGTCCTGGCCCAGATGCAGCAAAACAGGTCCAAACCATGATACTACCACAACTATGTTTCACAGATGGGATAAGGTTCTTATGCTGGAATGCAGTGTTTTCCTTTCTCCAAACATAACGCTTTTCTTTTAAACCAAAAGGTTCCATTTTGGTCTCATCCGTCCACAAAACATTCTTCCATAGCCTTCTGGCTTGTCCACGTGATCTTTAGCAAACTGCAGATGAGCAGCAATGTTCTTTTTGGAGAGCAGTGGCTTTCTCCTTGCAATCCTGCCATGCACACCATTGTTGTTCAGTGTTCTTCTGATGGTGGACTCATCAACATTAACATTAGCCAATGTGAGAGAGGCCTTCAGTTGCTTAGAAGTTACCCTGGGGTCCTTTGTGACCTCGCCAACTATGACACGCCTTGTTCTTGGAGTGATCTTTGTTGGTCGACCACTTCTGAGGAGGGTAACAATGGTCTTGCTCTGTCTGACTGAGAATTCGTGGAGTCCAAACTCTTTAAAGATGGTTTTGTAACCTTTTCCTGCCTGATGAACAGCTCTTTTTCTGAGGTCCTCAGAAATCTCCTTTGTTCGTTCCATGATACACTTCCACAAACGTGTTATGAAGAGTAGACTCTGATAGATCCCTGTTCTTTAAATAAAACAGGGTGCCCACTAACACCTGATTGTCATCCCAATGATTGAAAACAACTGACTAATTTCACCTTCAAATTAACTGCTAATCCTAAAGGTTCACATACTTTTGCCACTCACTAATATGTAATATTGGATCATTTATCTCAAAAAATAAATGACCAAGTATAATATTTTGTCTTAATTGTTTAACTGGGTTCTCTTTATCTACTTTTAGAACTTGTGCAAAAATTTGATCATGTTTTAGGTCATGTTTATGCAGAAATATAGAAAATTCTAAAGGGTTTACAAACATAAGCACCACTGTACTGTAATGTCTAAGAAGTTAAAAGTCAAGGTACCACCAGTGGAAGTTTGGAAGTGCCGGGATTCAACCCCATAACATACTAGGCATAACTCTGTCGCATTACTGAGTATTTCAAAAACATTGGCCAGCATCAGCAATAACATGCCGTGTAGAATCAACAGAGCATCTCACTGAAGCAAGACTTCACGAAAAGAGACGGGGCGACAGCCGCACTTAGAAAAAATATGAGTTTATTGGCTTGTCAGGCCTCATTAGAGAGCAACTGAATTTGAAGGCTCGCTACAGCCACCCAATTCAATAGCTCTTATGTATGCAGACACAAGTGAGTCATCTTTTTAGTTTCTCTGCTTCCAGAGTCTCTGGATTTGTAAATTGAATTAAGCTATTTAGGCCTGACGGTGGCACAGCGGTTGGCGCTGTCGCCTCGCAGCTCCAGAGACCCTCCCACCAGTGTGCATTTTAGAATGTTGGAGCAAACCCACAAGGAGAACATGCAAAGACATACAGTGTCATGCAGAAGTCTCAAGCCACCATTAGATTTGTTGTTTTAGCAATGGTATTATGACCATATATAACATATTGTCGATGACTAGACCACAATTCGGTCAAAACTTGGATTAGTCACGCCGTAATACTATTTCTCCACTGATCTTCACTTCCTGTTCCCCTTCTGAAAAATGGGTTTCTTGGCTGCTGCTGCCCTTCCAAAAAGAATTCCTGATCAAGCTTCCTCAAACTGTATAGGGGTCAACTTGGCATCCCGATGAAGCATCCAGATGCTGGTATTGTTCAAGTGTAATAGGAGGTCTTGCCTATTATAAATACTTGCCACTGTAGCCTATAGAAACTGTTTTCTAATTTTTGTTCAGTTTTTTATATGCGGTATACACATTTCCTGCATTTTCTGGTTGTATTCTTATAAAGAGACTGAGAAATTATTACATATTATAATATAATATATTATTATAAATAATTATTATAATCTAATGGTGGCCTAAGACTTTTGCATAGTACAGTACAGTAGTAACAGCGTCTGGTGTGATCGTTGCACCACTTTCCTAATTCCATCCCCTTCTCCAAGCTTGGTGAATGTTGTTTTTTTCCCCCAAGACGGAAGGTTTCGAAGCATTGTTAATAATAAAACCACAAAACAGAAAAACTGGGGACGATATGGAAAATGCAAATAAATAAAATGCAGTGTTTCTTACATTAACTTTGACTTTTATTTCATTGCAGACAGTATGAACTTAGTTGAGATATTTCACATTTTGTCTTGATTGCATTTGTTACTAAACATTAAAACATTACTGTGCAAAAAAAGAAGCTGTATCTTAACCATGTCCAGAAGCGGCGTCGACTTCTCTGGGCTCTATGGCATCTGGGATGGACCATCACACAGTGGAAACATGCATTGTGGTCAAACAAATCAGTATTCCAGATCTCTTTTGGAAGAAATGGACCCCGTGTGCTTCGGACCAAAGGACCATCCAGACTGTTAGCAGCAACAAGTCCAAAAGCCAGGGTCAGTCATGGTATGAGGTTGGGTCATTTACAGTTCTGTGATGGCAGCATTAATGCAGAAAAGTACACGGAGATCTTCGAGCAACCTAAGCTGCCTTCAAGATGACATCTTTTCCAGGAACATCCATGCATTTTTCAACAAGACAATCCAAAACTACAAGCTGCACACAGTACAAAGGCTTGGTTTTGTAAGAAGAGGGTACAGGGAGTCCTGATCTGTCCCCAACAGAATGTGTGGAGAATTTTAAAATGAAAAACGTAACAACGTGGATCCAATACTGTTTCACACCTCAAGAGAACAAAAGAACACCCGAAACATTTCATCACAATAGACAAAACGTCTTTTAAAGGTAGTGAGAAGGAATGGCAAGATCACAAATTGGTAAATGCTTTACTGCTTTACTGTTTTTGGCATGTGTTGCAGGCCTGAAATGATGGAATGGATGTTTATTAACAAATGAAACAACCAGAGAAAACTTGAAATATCTCAGGTTCATACTGTCTGCAATGAAATAAAAGTCAAAGTAAATGCAAGAAACACTGCATTTTTTTTTATTTGCATTTTCCATACTGTCCCAATTTCGTAAGATATTCACAGAATAACGAAATCCTCTCCTTCTATACAAGACTGAGGTGTTCCTTTAAAATTTGGACCTACTTTTTCACCAGTACCCCGTCAGCCTTAACGTGCAGTCTAGCATCAGCGAGGCTTGTTTGGATTGTCGGCTCTCATTAGAGCAAAACTGGATTTATTTGCAAGCAAGTCTGGCATGGTTTCACGCCGCCACCCAAACTTCAGCATTAACCCGAACTGTGGAAACACGACTTACAAACTCTTACACGCCACAGAATTCTGGACACCTTTGAGTCATCTTTTGAGTTCGTGTAATTTAAGTCCAGCAACTTAGCCCTACCGCACAGCCGATGCAAAAATCCAGTCATTTTACAAGCCTGAGCTGTGTGAGAGTGTTGTGTGGCGACCCTTCATTGTATAACCCTAGTTACATGCCAGTTATTGGCTATTCTGTGGTGGATTGTGGGCAGCCCTATAGGACAATTCTGCAATACTACCCCTTTTTATTTTCCTTACCAGAACCCTAATGAGCCTGGCGCCATGGGGCTTTTTAAACGGCATTGTCATAAGGGTGGCAACGTTCCTGAGGTTTGAACTCCATGCTTGCTGGTGTGTTTTGGATTGCTGAAACCACAAGACTAGACCTCCCGGCCCTGAGGAACACCAAACAGGTGATATTTGGAAGCACTGATACACAGATACCACTGCATACACATTTTTTCTTGTACAGATTACCAAAATAATAATTTTTTAACAGCATTTAGCAGACGCCCTTAGCCAGAGCGACTTACAATCCATGCAATTGTGGGTTAAGGGCCTTGCTCAAGGACCCAACAGTGGCAGCTTGGCAGAGGTGGGATTTGAACCCTGGACGTTTTGGTCCATAGTCCAGTACCTTACCCACTAGGCTACCACAGTCCCTAATCATAAATTCCATCGTGAGATCAGTCATTAATTGAAGAGCGTTTCTCAAAAAAAGATTCATTATTAAAATACATGTTAATGACATGAATTGTCGCTCTTTAAATCCTGACAAGTTTTGTATGTTGTGCCTTTGTCTGTGTTTCAGCAACCAGAGGGCGTCACAAAGAAAACAACTTAACTGCATAGACAATATGAATCCCTATCATTGAATAAAGATCTTTTTTTCACATACTAACAATATGCAACTTCATATTCTGAAGAGCTGTATTGCTTACATTTTTCACTGCTCACAGACGTGGTCACCATCGCATGTAAATTCTTCACACAGTTCCACTCCCGTTCCAGGCTCCTCCATAGCAATGTAGCCAATAACTGATAAGGTCTAGTTAACTCTACAAAATGACCTTAACCATGACTGTGGTGCAAGGATTAGGCCTATCTGGCAAGTTACTTGGCTACAGTTTTAGGTACATCTTAGAAAAATCTGCTTAGCAACCGTGCCTTAAACAACGACAAGATACATCCTAAAGACCAATGGTCAGACCTATCTCAGTCCTACTACTCCATCAGTTCCCTTAGCTGCACTTTTTTGCCAATTTTGAAGGACGTGGTATGGATGGTCATAACTGTAGTTGTCAATTCCTAACATATTTGTTAAGCTACAACAACTCAATAACATGATGGCTTACAAAAATCTCAAACAACGGCAGATTTAGACCACACAGTAGTTTCCTCAGTGAGTTGTTTAGTGGCCTATCAAATAGCATTACCTTCTTGAATACAGTGTTCCTATAGAGAATCTACTAGAGACCAGAACAGCTTTACAGCTATAATTTCCACCATTGCAGGACATCAGTCTGTTACTTAATGACCAACGCAGTCAATCAACCAGAGCAGTAACGACTCCCATCCATCAGGGAACTGATAGGTAAAACAACTGTAGACTGTGCTGGCTATCATCAACCCGACTTTGATCTCTTTGTCATGCTAACAGAGGCATCTCTTAGATTTGAAGAACCAGAGTCATGCAGGTACAGATTAACCTCTTATACTATCAAGGCTTTATAAGCAAGTGTGAAATCGCTCCAAACTGAGCACAGCAGAGTATCAAAGTAATGCTTAAAAAACACTTACACTAAATTACAATTGGGCAAAATCATTAACATGAAGCTTATTTTATTTACATTTACAGCATTTAGCAGACGCCCTTATCCAGAGCGACTTACAATTGGTACAGTCTTACAATCCAAGCAATTGTGGGTTAAGGGTCTTGCTCAAGGACCCAACAGTGGCAGCTTGGCAGAGGTGGGATTTGAACCCTGGACCTTCTGGTCCATAGTCCAGTACCTTGGTGGTTTCTGCCCAATGTGTCTTTATGTTGATTGGTTCTAGTGCCGGGCAATACAACAAAATCAATATCACGATTAACTGAACATTTTACCTCGATTATGATTAATAAACGATTATTTTGTTTGTTTGTTTTGGGGGCACCAGCTCACTGTCAAAGTTTGGGCTATAAATATGCTCAAGTATGAAAACTGCAATATTTTTTTTCTAATGAAAGACTGCATATTGTTGTGCATTTACAATAAATGAAGGAAACACGTATGGACTACTTACTTTTATTTCATTAATTTTATATCCAATTGAAATCCTTACTAGGATGTGACATCAGTATTTTTTCTATCTTCTATCTAATATCAACGAAATCCAAGATACACTGTCAAAGTATCATCTAATTAACGTTACTTACAAAACCCCAGAAACTTCAATTTCGAGAGATCTTTTTTTTTTTTTTGGTCAATATCGCAAACCCCTAGACAAGATAATTTGGAAGCCTTTGAACACGTAGTCATGTGTTACTTTAAGTTTTATATCAAACCTTTAATCTTTTCATGATTTCACATTTCTGTAACCAATGATTTGATTTGGACTAAAAGCTTAGTTTGCAATTTCGGGTTTGCGCCATTTTACAATGCTTAATGATTTTCACGTGGCTACACGACACCCTTTATGAAAACTGATATAAACACACCACTGCTCATAAAAGTCTGAACTGAACTGCGCAAGCCGCCATATAAACTCTGAAGTCAAACCGACGGTACTAAATCATGACAGATTTGCTGACATAAGGTTGTGTTATGACACTTTTACATATTTTCGAAAGTTAACACAACCTCTGAAAACTTAAATATGATATTCAGCAAAGTTCGGAGACCTTACAAAAACAGTACTGGATATAACATCGGAGATGTAATAAAGCAGCAGGAGAGAATTACTAATGTGGAGTTTGTTTACACTAAACATGAGGAACTTGATGAACACTACTAAGATACTAAATGCTACTAAATAAGAGGCAAAAGCACACACAGATGGCTGCTACACTGCAGCGTTTAACTTCCAAGCCATCAACTATCAAGGTCTTAAAAATTATCATAGGAAATAAAAATCTAGGCCTCATTTTAAACTCACAAGACCCTCACTGAGGACGCCCATATTGAACAACCACTTATTTCCCCCTGGGTTAAGCTGTGGCATGAGAGAGGCATAGTCTCCTTTCGGGATCTTTATAAGGATGGTGTTTTGAGTAGTTTCACTAAACTATCTACAGATTTCAACATACCAGCTTCTCATTTGTTTAGATATTTCCAAATTAGACACTGTATTTCTTCTTTATTCTTGGATTTCACTCATCCTTCTGTTGACCAGTCATATGATTCTTTGTTGGATTTTAACCCTTCTCAATTTTCATTTATATCCAAAATCTATTTTTACTTGATGGATTTAAACCCGTACTCTTGTAATAAAATAAAGCTTGCTTGGGAGGAAGAACTCGGCTCTGAGTTGCCCAGTGATTGGTGGGAGAAGGCGATTAACATTGTACGTTCCAGCTCACCGTGCGCAAAACTTCAGTTAATTCAGTTTAAAGTGCTACATAGAGTACACCATTCTAAATCTTGGTTAGCAAAATTCTACCCTGGTTCAGTCACTGATCAATGTGACCGTTGCTCCATGTCTCCATGCAATTTAACACATATGTTTTTTTCTTGCCCTGTTATCTATAAATTTTGGTCTGATTATCTTCAGATATTGTCAAAAATATTTGATACTACTATTCAGTCCAGTCCCCTGATTGCTATTTTTGGGCTTTCATCATTTCATGCTCACTCACTTCCAAAGTCCCAGTCAGATGTTGTTGCCTTCACATCTTTGCTGGCAAGGCGGCGTATCCTTCTTCTTTGGAAATCCTCAAAACCGCCTACAGTTTCAATGTGGCTCCACGACTTATTACACTATTTAAAATTAGAGAAGATTAGATTCACAGTGAGAGGTGATGCTTCACAGTTTTATTTGAAGTGGAATTCTTTTCTCTCTTATTTTGAATAGCTTCAGACCATACCTTCTATTTAACCCCCGCCCCCCCCCTTTTTTTATATATATATATATTTTTTTACTTACTTATTTATTTTTCCTCTTCTCCCCGTTTTTTTTTTTTTTTTTTTTGGTGTGCGTCCGCGTGTACGTGTTTGTTTGTCTTTGTGATGTTCTGTCTTGTCCTGGGACAAAATTGGGAAAATGTGGAAGTCTTTAACTTATTTTCTATCCACTGTTTTTTTTATGCTGTATGCTGATTTTGACTACTCAATAAAGAAAAAAGGAAATAAAAATCTGTCTTCTAACTCCAGACATAGCAGCCGCAAACACTCAAACCAGCAAAGCCACTGTACAACGCTGCCCGACATGTGATGTTACAGTACTTTTATCATCTACGCCACCCAAGGAGGTTGGGTCCCTTTTTGAGTCTTGGTCCTCCCAAGGTTTCTTCCTATAACACTCAGAGTTTTTCCTTGCCACTGTCGCCCTAGGCTTGCTCAATTTGGGTTTGGACGTAGATATTAGGAGATAATCTAAACTTGTAAAGTTGCTTTGAGACAATGCTCCATTGTAAAAAGCACTATATAAATAAATCAGTATTCATTACTGTACTGAAAACTAATTATATTTGTCCACCAATGGGTCGCATCACAGCGTTAAACAGCCAATCAACAAACAGGTTCACGAGCAGAGGCGGGAGTTAAAAAGCACAAGTCCGTCATTCACTCAAAATTTCACCACCTTACTGGTCGAGCTTGTTAGCTCATGTTTGGACTAGAGACTGTTCTAACTCGGTTGATGTGTTTAGAGACTTGTGTGCAAGTTACTCGTGTTTGTGTGGATGACTTCTGATACTTATTTGTAACAAGCTGTAAATGGTGTTTGTCAGAGTATGTGCTATTGTAAGTAGTCCTCCTTTGTTTCTCCCCACACTACCTGTACTGTATATTCTATCTAACCTATAACTATATAAACTGGTTCACATTCACAGTTTTGGTTTCATCTGGCTGAGCTTCCATGCTGGCTGTAATACTGTCTATCAAGGCATTTCTGGCTTCCATCAAACAAAAGTATCAGGTTCATCATAACATCCTCTTAAGTGTTACGACTTTCTTCTAAATAGGGTCATAACAGTACATTACTGTAGTTTCTATAATTATTTTGCATTTCCATAAATTAAAAATGCAGTGTACATGGCAGCGCTCCACTCGTGTTTTCAGCGGTAGCTCTGGAAACAGTATAAGTGAACCCTGGTGACACCTGCTGACGGAAAACAGAATCGCAGTCTTGAAAGGGATTTCAAACTGAATCGTTCAGTACTGTACTAACTGCTTCCATATTGTGTTTTAATTGACATTATTGACTAAAATAAGACACTATATGCAAAGTTGCAGTCGTTGTCCGTTTTGACTGTAGCCCATCTGAGTCTGTCCATAACTTCAACTACAACCGTCCTTCTAAAAAGCAAGACCATGGCAGTTTGTGTTGTGTCGGTGATTATACACAGCGTACATGTACTGAACATTAATTAGCCACACCTACCTTGTTTCCATGCACAACTTGTGTTGGAAGAAAGAGCCAGCTACTGGAACCTGCAGTTCCTGAGGATTTGGGTTCAAAGCTTTGGCTGAGCATTTACAGAAAGCAGTTTTCAAGACAGCGGGCGAATGCGGCAGGTTTGTCCGTTCCTCCACCCATTTGTTCTCACCGAAGAAAGTCAGCCATCTGCCAGTGGAGAAAGTGGACAAGTTCAAGTGGACAAGTTCAAAATTGGAAGAAAAACAGCAGGTGGAATTTGAGAAACAAACATTTTCTACAGTTATCGATTTTCCATTTGAGCAAAGACATTCCTTTCATATTTCTGAGATGTATACAATGCAAAACAATATTTTCTTATATACCGTTAGTTTAAAGCAAAAACACTTTAGTCCCCTACAACTAAAACAAATTCCTAGAAGCAGACATTTAAAATTGTAAACAAAATGCTCTATTGTAGCTTCACCATATCTTAAATAACTGAATGGAAACATTCCTGTTTTATTTCTGAAGAATAACAAATCAAAATGTATACTTTTCTTGTATAAAGCGTAAACAAAAGGTTTAAGAAATTAGATGGATACTTCAATAATGCTATTGCAGCAATGTGCTATGGTAACAGTTTCACTGAATTTAAATAACTAAATGCTATCTTAATATGACTGCGCCCTCTGGTGTTTAAAGGATGCAGTTGCTTTAGATGGCATAATACACAGAATGCATCATCCAGCTCCAGGATGTACATCACATTTTTTGCATCATGATACATCATGTCACAATTAGGGCTGTGCTAAAAAACTGACACAGCAATATGTCGCAATACTGATTTTCAGGTCAAAATATAGATTTTTTTTTTGAAGGAAGAAAAAAAACACATTTTAAATGTAAACTACAGTGTTTTGACACAGAATTATCAGTGACGTGATGTATTAAGACGGCTCAAATCGTACACTGCAACTTTTCAGCTTTTTTTTAATACTTTCAGTATATATCGCAATATGCATGCAGTCATATTAAGGTCCTTCGCAATACGCATGTCACGTCTAGTTCACCAGATGTGCTTTTATATCTAAAAAAAATTATATTTGAACATCAACAGGTTTCTTTTACCTCATTTTAACAGCCCTACATGTTTCACTAATGCATCACAATACCAAGCAAAGGCACTTTGGCAGAGTCGGGCAGAGATACTAACATGTAGCTTCCGCCCGGCGGCTGAATGATGGCTGTTCATACGCCGTCTAAACACGGCCGCCACTCATCACATGCTCTGTCAGAGGCACATGTTTGTGGTACAAGAGGAGAGCGGCGCCAGCAGTGCGGGAACCTCTTTGATTTGTGACCTCTCCCAGGTTAATTATAAAGGTGGCGTCCATTAGCCGTAATAATGCCAATTTTGCGTCTTTTCTTCTTTAAGCCGAGCTTCTCCTTTTCTGCTCCCTCTTCCCTTATTTGTGTAAACGTCTGTCTAGCTGCATCGTGACGGAGCCGGTCGGGCGTTTGATGCAACGTTTCTGAAGCGTGATAAGGTTAACGGATGGCTCTGTGGTGTCAGGGATGGGTGTTTAAGTGTTATTACCTTCAATGACACTTAACTTTTAACACACAGCTCTCCCTTTTACCTTCTGGTGGTCAGCTTTATGCTCACAGAGCAGGTTATCCAATAGAAGACAAGACTAAACACGCAAGGTCCGCTTTATTAGGTACACCTGGTCATCTGCTGGTTAACGCAAATATTTAATCAGCCAATCACATGACAGCAACTCAATGCATTTAGGTATGTAGGCACAATCTGAAGAAGTTCAAACTGAGCATCAGAATGGGAAAGAACGTTCATTTTGAAGATGGAATGGATCAGGAAGTACTGATCTACTGGGATTTAAGTACAGCGCCATCTCTAGGGTTTACGGAGAATGGTCTGAAAATGAGTGGGGGAAAAAAAGAAGTAACATATCTAGTAAGGGAAGTTCTCAGGCTGAAATTGCCTTGTTGTTGCCAAGCCAGAGGAGAATAGGTTCGAGCTCATAGAAAAGCAACAGTAACTCAAATAAGCACTCATTACAACCAAGATGGGTAGAAGAGCATCTCTGAAAGCACAACAGGTCAAACCTTGAAGCAGATGGGCTACGACAACAGAAGACCACTGCTGTCAGCAAAAAGCATGCAACTGAGGCCGCAACTTGCTAGTGGTCGACCGACATGGGATTCGCAATGGCCAATGGCGCTGTTTAGAGAGCAGCGCGACCGATGGCCGATAATATATAACACCCATATCACATTTGTTTTTGCAACTGATTTTTTTTATCTAATAATAATGAATGACACAAATTTGCTGAGCTTAAATTAAAGTATTTAAGTTATAAATGCACTGTCTCAGTTTGCTCTGTCTTTTCTATAAGTAAAAAAATAAGTTTTATTGCACTTAACAACATTTATTATCAGATAACAGCATGTTCTTTCTGGGGGGGATGGATGGATGGATGGATGGATGGATGGGTGGGTGGATAACTTTATTAATCCCAGAGGGAAATTCCTGAAAATGTGTAAATTCTTGCAAAAACTAAACAACATTTGAGAGGTGGACATGGTAGCAGCTTCTTTTTGTTTTTAATCCCAGTCAAGGTCAGCGAGTTGTAATGCTGGAAACAGTTTTCATCTTTTCATAAATGGCCCCGCCCTCACCGACTCTCAGCATCTCTTTGTTTTTAGTCACGCAGTAGTGCCAGTTTGAGCTGCAAATTTTAATGGATGAAAACAAAAGTTCCTTGTATTATCTCCACTATGTTTAATATCGAAAATATTAAAAATGGCATTAATCAGCCTGATTAATCGGTCTATCCCTATAATTTGCAAAGGCTCTCAAAAAGCAGGCAAAAGAAGATCTGAAAAAACGTTGCCTGATCTAGTGAGCCTTGTTTTCTTGTTTACGAAAACATGGATCCATCCTGGTGGCGTAATGGTGTGTGGGATATTTTCTTGGCACACTTTGTGACTCTTACCAGCAAATGAGCATCGTTTAAACGCCGCACCTATCCGAGTATTGTTGCTGACCATGTCTACCCCTTTATGACCACACCCCCTTATGTACCATCTTCTAATGGCCAAGCTCAACTCATCTCAAACTGGTTTCTTGAACATGACAATCCAATCGAACACCTTTTGAACGTGGTGGAACGGGAGATAGGCATTATGGATGTGCAGCCGACAACTGCGTGATGCAATCATGTCAACAGGGATCAAAATCAACCTTTCTGAATCAATGTCATGAAGAATCAAGGCAGTCCTGAAGGGATATGGGGGTCCAACCCGGTACGACTTGTACCTAATAAAATGAGTATATATTAAAACCATGATTACTTGGCAGACTCTTCATCACAGAACGTTTCAGAATGTGAATTTACGGCATGGTCTGAGGTTTGGCCTGAACCTCAATAGGTTTCGTCATGAGATACTTCCCAAAACATCCCCAAGCAAAACTATAAATAGCGAGATCCCCATGGTAGCGCAAACAACCGCCTGTTATTGCTTGGTATTTGTATTGAGCCGTAGCTTCAAAAGTCTCTAATGGATCCCTAATGATATGTTTTGTCATTTATTTTGTCAGCAAGACCTCGTTGCTTGCCATCGAGCCTGACCAGAAGATACAGTCACGGTGCCGTCATACCCCCGGTCCCAGACAACTCCCATTTGTTTACAGAGCCCTTTTTTTTCCATCACAAGGTCTTAACAGACGTCCAACAAGCGACTGCTGGAGGAAGCAATAGGATGTTTGTACTGCTGCCTCCTATAGTAAGCACAGCTGTGTTTGGTGTGCTATTCCTACACGTCGCGCTAAGTGTCCACCCACATATGCGGCTGGCGCACATGCCTTAGCCGTGGAGAGAGAATGACTCGGTGACGCGCCGCGCTCGGGACGCTCTCATTTCCACCAATAATTGGACACTCTGTATATTTTATGGGCCCTGAATTGCAGAACGAATACCAGGAATTTTAAACATAGTTCTGGGAGCAGGCAGTTGGGCCTGTGGTTTGAGGCTCCAGGAACATGTGCAAATTAAAGTTTTTCTCCAGCGCTGCAGAGGCTCCGTTCGCCTTATATGATAAGAGACACTCCACTGTAGTTTCGTTGCATGCTAAGAAATCAACATTGGGTTTCTTATTCCTTTTGAGTATTATTATTAATTTATCACTAGCACTCATTTTCACACTTAACTCCAATTGTCCTGGTTTGTTTGTTTCTTTGGTTTATTTAACGTCGCTATCAGCATCAATGGCCATTTCAGTGACACACACAAGGTTACATCAAAACTGGTAATCAACTAACCTAATGCATGTCTTTGGACTGTGGGAGGAAACTGGAGTACCCGGAATAAACCAATGCGGACACGAGGAGGACATGCAGACACCACACTGAAAGGACCCAGGCAGCTCCACCCTGGGATCAAACCCAGGACCTTCTTGCTGTTAGACGACAGTCCTATCCACCGAGCCACCCCCAGCTGTCCTGGTCAGGGTCATGAGAAAATACAGAGCACAAGCAAAATTGTCAAGGATGGAACAACAGTCCATCACAGCCCCATTAGGGGTCACTGTTGGAGCACTGGGGATAATCATCTGACCAGCCACCCTTCCTTACAGTCCTGCAGACAATTATTCCTGCATGTGCAAGTAAGCAAGCACAGTCACTCAACTGACAGGAAGAACATGCAAACTCCACACAGGCAAAGAACAGGCCAAACTAAGGATCTCGACCTCCACTTTGTTTCCCTGTAGCAGCCAAAAGTATTTGAACAAAGTCTAATTGCAGTCCTTCATTCAGGTTTAGCCTTATAAAACGTTTGCAATTTCCTCAAGTTAAAACCTTATTAGGTCACCACTTTATTAGATACATCTCTTCAACAATCACATGGCAGCAGCTTGATGCAGTTAGGCTTGTAGACCTGGTCAAGACGACCTTATGAAGTTCAAATCGAGCATCGGACCAGGGAAGAAAAGTGACTTTGGCGACTTTGAACATGGCAGATCTCTGGATGAAAATGGCTTGTTGATGTTGTCAGAGGAGAACGGCCAGACTGGTTTGAGCCGACAGAAACAAAAGAATAACTCAAACAAATCGCTCGTTACAACCAAGGTAGAAAAAGTGCATCTGTGAATGCACAACACGTCAAACCTTGAAGCAGGTGGGCTACAGCTGTGGAAGACCACAACAAGTGTCAGCTAAGAACAGGCAACTGAGGCTCCAATTCCCACAGATTAAATCCATGCATGTCTAATTCGATCCTTATGTGGCCACTAATAATACCTCTGTGAGATATTAGAATTAACACAGATTTGTTGGTAATAAACTTAAAGATTATTACCAGAACACCGCCGTTTAATTCAGACGTTTAGATTTAACACAGGACGATATCACAAGAAACAAGCGCAGCTGCATTTTTCATCTTTGATTTATCACTTAAATCAGAACCCAGCTGTTTCCTCACCGGTTCAATTGGGTTGAATGTGTTAAGGTCCAAGCACAATTCTAAAATATTTGTTGTTCTTCTACTAAAGGGAAACAGACGGACTACAGTCTGTAACTATAGAACTACTAACTGCTTCTACAATGAGTGTAGAAACAAGGAGGTGTACCTAATAAAGTGACAGGTCAGTATGTGTGAATGGACATTGTCCAAACAGTCGTTATGTGGAACATAAGAGTATGTTTACTGAAAGTAATTGGGGTTATTCAATCTTTAAATCACAGGTCGTACTGGACAGTATACACAAACGTATTACTTGCATCATTTTAGCTGTTCTATACAGGTTTACAAAGTAAACCAAGGACTGTTGAACCTTGCAGCTGTAGTTTATATATATTATACATCTATATTACAAAATATAACCACTATACAAACACAGGACCTGCACGAGGCTCACACCCACCCGTTTTTACTTCTGTTTAAACGTTATATAGGAGTAGTTTATAGGTTAAAGTGTAGATATTTCCATTGTATCTTTTAGCGGCTTCACTTATAAACCAACTTGACACGTTTTAGGTTTAAAAATATACATCTTTAAACCTGTTAACCAGGAACGCCACTAGTTGATTGCTATTCAACTGGCACCTGTTAGATCAACACGCTGGGGGCTTCCATACTATCATATCAAGTACGTGTCTTCTGAAAGTCTTCTGAAGTGGCTTAAAAGAGTTTTTAAAGCAAACCTTAGACAGTTTGAAGCAGCTGAACACGTGAATGCCATTTTCCCGGGTGAACAAAAACACTCACAGTTTGGTGCTTGTGAGGCGGCTTTCGTTCTGTCTTACTTGGCTGCACTTGCAGTATCACATTTGACCGACGCGTTTTCTATAGAAGCCAGCGTAGCGCTGTTGAGCAAGGACACAACAGTTTTGTGTTTTGCAGTCAAACACTAAGTGTTGTTTTCATTGGCTTTTGACGATTTAATTTCTTTCACGAATTACTAATACGCATTTAATTCAACATTTAATATAATAGTACATAATAAATAATTTACACAATATTTAATTAATAATTTAAGTCAATAAAAGTGATTTATGATATTGAACGATGCTTTAAAAGACAATGAATATTCTGGTGGGCCATTTATTGCCATTTATTGTTGGCTCTGAGCATTTTTTCCAGTTTATGGGACGGATCATGGAAGACAGTTTCTCCAATAATCAGTAATACAATTGACTGATGAACTGCATGCTGTACTTGGACCAAAACAAAAATTCATGCAAATAGTATTGGCAACCGAAGTCTAATTCAAACAATCTTTGTGTTTTGACGGAAATAAGGGCAGCCCGTGTTCTATACAGTGGCAGTTCCAGACCATTTGAAGTGAGTGGGCCAGTGGCTATGATAGAGGGACCAATTTGGGGGGCTGTAGGGAGAGCCAGGCCTGTTATGGGGTACTGACCCTGCCCCCCTCCAGAACCACTATATAAGAACTCACTAATGATTGGATTGTCACTGTCTAGCTGTTGTGCACTTGTCAATCAAGGGGAGACCTATGTCCACATGCCCCATGGGCTCCACTTATTAATACCACTAATATCTAATGGTAAATAAAGTTTGCATATGAAGACATGATTCTCCAACCAACTGGAGAACAGTTTGATACTCTTTGTGCACCCTTTGTGCACACTGGTGTGCATTGGCTCATATTCTTTTCAGAAAGTGGAAGTCCAAGACCATACTTGGTGCTAACGTTTTAGGAGTAATCCCCTTGTAAAATACATTGACAGATGGGTAATATTTCGTTCTGATAACATTATATCAAACAAAGCAAAGCCTATTGTGCTTTTCCAGGATATTAAAATTATATTAAACAGGCATGAGTTAATCATAAAGTTATGCTTACTTCACAGTGTCAGGTTTATAGACTCCTACACTATGAGTGATAGATGGTTTTTGTGCATGAAGGCACTCAGAGTGCAAGCAAAGGCCTTCTATATTGTCTCTGTGATCCAACAGTCATGAACAAGGCTGTGGAGTCTCATCTGAAATGAAACTTGGCTTGGTCTGTTTGTTTCAAAGTCAAACAAGTAAGAAACATTGTCTTAGAGCTTAGTCTTAGAAATATTGCTGGTTATTATGTTTAAGGGTTCAAAGAGAATCTGACATGATGCATAAATTACACATATCTTACTTTTTATTGTCTTCATGTTCTCATCAGTTCATTGCAGGTGGGCGAAGATGTATCAATGTCTTTATGTAACTTCTCTCAACCTCAAGGGTATGATTCATTTGATTTGCAGACTGACTGCAAATGCTTTTTGACATTCCCGATTAATAGAATGTACAGCATCTGGCAACCCCAGGTAAACTATGATGAGCAGATGCTAATTTTAGCACAACTTGAGCTTAATGGAAAACAGTAGGTAATTGACTGACTGAAAACAGCCGAAAGCTAATGTCCAGGGTATTTATACCCTAACCTTTTAACTTCACCACTTCCATAAGAAACAGCCATTGGGAAAACAGCAGGACTAGATGATGTTCTGAATGGCTAATTGCCTTTGCCTACATCCTGCAAACCTACCTATACACTCCAAAACCCCACCCAACCTGCAGATAACTGGCAAGACGACCAATCGGAACGCCACTATATAGCACTGACCTCATTAAAAATAGGGTGGTTTTGAACATACAGGAATGACTTCGGAAGTTCCCCATAGGAAATAATGGAAATATCATCAATTATCAGGCACTTGGGACTTGGGATATTAAGACGCAAGGAATGTTTGCTGGCGGTTGATATTTGGTGTCACTCCCAGTTCCGAGGCCTGTCTCTGTCTCACAGCAAAAAAACACATTGTGCAGTTCTGAAGCCCAGAGTCTCCGCTAATGAACCGGTATTTTAGCGCTGCCTTTGATCTATCGTTCATTATTCAGGCCCAAAGTTGCCTCGAGGCCTCCCGCTCTGTTGCAGACACCGTCTTCTCATCGTTGTCGAATCAAACGGACTTGCTTATTGTGTGCAGAGGCTCCTGGATGCCCCGCATAGCCTTGTAATAACAAAAATTGCAGAGATGGCCCGAGGGGGGTCGAGACAGCGCAGACGAGATGCTCCTGCCGTCACTCCAGAGCGCGGCTCGTACATCTGCAGAGGAGAACCTTGTTATTAGCCCTCCACACACACACACATACACACACACACGAGCAGAAGTTCCTTACGGGAAGGAATTTTTGGCTGCATGCTGTCACTCAAGCCATTGCATAACTGTTTTTGTTTTGCACGTGTCCCCGTGCCTAGTGACTGGAAACAACCCATGCGAGCAACATCTTTTGAAACAAAGATGCCGTATTTTTAAACAGCATGACAAATCCTGGACAAAAAACAGAAACAGCCGTGCAACTCCCTTCTCATTATTGAGAACGATTATAACGTTGCAGCATCTGCGGTTGTCGAGGAGATAGGACAGAGTTCCTGCGATCTTAGTCAGGCAGGCAGGCAGGCAGACAGAGCAAAGAAGGGAGTCGATTACAAACAAGAATGTGGCATTATGGGTCTTGTGTAGACTCTGTGATCCTGGTGGAATTAAGTAGTGAGGCAGAAGATGTGCTGGGCTGCGCAGTGATTAATTGCACTACTGATCTTGTATCGGTTCTTCTAATGAAAGGCCCTGTCAGGCGCTGTTGCCAGCACTGGAGGCTCCCTGCTCTGGTGCCAGCAGGTCTGCCACTGAACACAGACTGGCTCCGGCTCGACTTTCAACTCCATCGCAGCAAAGATTAACTCCGGAATTCGAGCCCGAGCCACTCCCACTGATCAATAGTCGCAGTTTGGGGTGTGAAGAGAATATGCTGCGGTTGACGCATTTCCTTACCTATCAATTCCGAGCCTAGAGGGAAGAGGCTGAATGAAACCAGGAAAAAAATGTACTGTGAATTTCCATAGTAAAACTGTGAATTGCTTGACAGTTTTAATGTGAACTTTCACAGTTTGACCATGAAGTTCACAGTTCTACTATCATTTTTTGATGGTAATTTGGCCACTTAAGGGTTCTACTGTGAAGTTTCATAGCAGAACTGTAAACTTGGCGGACTATGAACGGAGCATGAATTATTTCATAGTTGTTCTATGAATTTTGGTAGTAATTTGGCCACTTCATGGTTCTACTGTCAAATTTCACAGTACATTTTTTCCTGGGAAAATATGCGACTGCTACAAATAATAATAATAAGCTTAAAATGCTCTTATATCTACACACTGGCCACTTCAGTAGATACTGTTTAACTGCTGGTTCATGCGAATATTTAATCAGTCAATCACAGGGCAGCAACTCAATGCATTTAAACAAGACGACCTGCTGAAGTTGAAACCAAGCATCAGAATGGGGAAGGAAGCTGATTTAAGTGACTTTGAATGTGACCCTAGTAGCCATTTCTTGCCTTTACAGAGAGTGGCCTGAAAACAAGAAAATATCCAGCGAGTGGCAAATCTTTGGGTGAAAACGCCTTTGATTCAAAACTTCTCAGAGCTGACAGAAAGGCAACACAAATGAAAACTCGTTACAACCAAGGTGGGCTACAGCAGCAGAGGACCACATCGGGTGCCACTTCTGTCAGCTGAGAACAAGCAACTGAGGTTACAATTTGCACAGGCTCACCAAAATTGGACAATAGAAAACTGATCTTTACAATGTTTTCCATACATTGATGTGTATAAGAAAAGAACATTCTATCACATTCTCACTTCAAAGTTTTGCAACAGCTGGCTGAAGATCAAAGAGGATCAGGGAGTGACTATTATAGGCCTTCTTCCACAATCACCTGACCTAAATACCATCAAGCATTTATGGGGGCACTTGAAGACAGAGGAAGGCAGGCATTCAGTAACATCGCAAGATGCTCTTTGGAATATTGTGAAATCAACAGACATGGATCAAATATGGATCAACAGATTTTGCACAAATCCGTGGAGTCCATGCCAGCTTGAGTGCACAGTGTCATTTCAGCAAATGGGGAACATACCAAATACTAATGGATTCCAAAATGTATTTTTTGAACAGTTCAGCTTTTTGCCCGAAGATAGTGTGTGTGTGTGTGTGTGTGTGTGTGTATATATATATACACACATATAACATAAACATTGTCATTAGTGGGTTTAGACTTTTGGACCTTACTGTACAAGTAATAATCCTCTCAGATGTGGTAGTACAACTTTTCTTTGCCAAGGACATTGAGAAATCCAACCAAATATTGGAAACAAAGAAATAAGTATTTCCCTTGACAAATATTTCTACTCAAATATCTAACTTGAATATAATTTGTTACATCTTTTCTAACGATGTTGGTGATGCCTTCATCAGCAATGCATCCTTTCTTTCTTTGACACATTGTTTATCAAAAATCCACATCATTTTCTGAAACTTAATTCTAATTACAGTTATAGTATTAGAACCACTTAAATTAGAGACAATTCCACATTACGTGTTTGTAAGTACTGCATATTGCATACACTGGTTCAATTTAGCACCACTGTATTCAATCTGAGTTCCCCAGAGCAGATATTTTCCATTACATGCCCCTTGAATTTATTTAGGAAAATTGCAACCCCTGTTGAGTGATTTGTACCATGACAAAGAAATAACCAGCAAAAACACCCCCCACTCTGTTTGCCAGAATTTTGAATCTGTGTAGCAGGAATGTGTTTTCTAAGAAGAAACAGTGCCTTTTTCTTTTAGTATTACTTCACAAACCTCAAACATTAAGAGACATACAATGCAGTTTTCCAGTAATAAAGCCCGTCATCTAGAAAACATGAACAATAACAAATATAAATTTTGGAAATGTCACAAGTTATAACCAAAGTGGTTGGCTCAGCAGTTAAGGGACTGGATTGTTAACCAGATCCTAGCGGACTACCACTGTTGGTCCCTTAAGCAAGGCCCCTAACCCCTTGATCTCTTAAAATGCCTAATGGAAACAAATGTGTACTGAGGTTGGTCTAAATATGTTGTGAATATCCTAGCAAATGTATGTACTTCAAAATATGTTAACAAATACATACAGTGGTACCTCGGTTCTCGCTAATTCGTTCCAGAAGGCTCGTATAGAACAGAAAACGGGAAGTATCAAGCAAATTTTTCCCATAAGCAACAATATAAATTGAATTCATCCGTTCCAGGCCCGCAGAAAATCCACACTGTATATGGCATTATATGCATCCCTTTTTGAGTCCTGGTCCTCCCAAGGTAACCCTAGGCTTACTCTGTTTGGGAATGGCCTTATAATTTAGATCATCATCTGAAACTACATACCTGCTTTGAGACAATGCTCCACTGTAAAAAGCAC
The DNA here is from genome assembly GCA_025084515.1 of Ancistrus triradiatus. Lineage (NCBI taxonomy): Eukaryota > Metazoa > Chordata > Actinopteri > Siluriformes > Loricariidae > Ancistrus > Ancistrus triradiatus. The sequence continues at coordinate 29,662 of JAJAGP010005589.1, forward strand.
TATAGAAATTAAACTGACTTGGAGCAATAAGGTGGACAGTGAATGAACAATGGTTTAGAACTCCAGCAGCACTGCTGTGTCTGATCCACTCATACCAGCACAACACACACACTAACACACCACCACAACATCAGTATCACTGCAGTGCGAGGAATGATCCAGCACCCAAACAGTACCTGATCTGCAGTGGTCCTGACCAGGGGACTAAAAGTACGTAGAGAAAAAGATGGACTACAGTCTGTAATTGTAGAACTACAAAGTGCATCTATATGGTAAGTGGAACTGATAAAATGAACAATGAGTGTACAAGGAGGTACCTAATAAATGGCTGCTAAGTGTATGCCAATGCATGGTGTATCACTTCTGAGATTGCAGCAGCTCTTTATCCCCAACAGCCTCTTCAATAATAAAGTCTGCTACATTAGGGATGCTTGGCTTAAAGACATAAGTAATCTCCCAGCAGTGAAGCGCAGCCAGGACGACCACGACTCGGGGAGGATTAAAGCAAGGATACACCTCGCTAAAGCAACGGACCCTATGTCACTGCTAATCCTCCTGGCATTTCATTAATGGCTGGTCCGTGAAGCGTAATACTCCATTTATCTCGGAGCTTTTATCATCCAGGACACAAGAGGTCCGTAAATCAGAACCCAACATGGAAGCAAGGTTATGCTGGACAGGACACGAATATGGCTGGCTTTTTTCGTTAAGCTTCCACCTTCTCGAAGACTCCAAGTGCCATCTGATATCAATTATCATTAGCGATGCGGTCAGCGTGTCGGGAACCCTTGTCCAGACCCATCCATTATTATGCGGCGCTCTCTTTTAAGTATTATGAGCCATCAGGCATGTCTTCTGGTCATCTGTCACAAGAGTCGCTGCATTAACAGAGTCTCTCCAGTTGTCTCCTTAGGAGTCCAGGAGGAATCCGAGATGTTTTGTGGTATCAAAGCATTCCCAGGCCTCGTCTAATTTAGATGAGATGGTTACAATATGCCAAAATGTGGCGCGAGATTCCCTGCACCCCTAACACGGCAACCTAAGGACTTCTCTCTTCAATTTCGCGTCTAAATCTCTGCCTTTTTGTATGTGTTTCCATTTCACAAAAGTTTGTAACTTTTGGCTGGACCTTGGACGACTGGCTTGATTACAGCCCTTTTTTTTAAATAATTGTCCTCCTCACATTCTCCATGACTCTCCTGGCACCTTTTTTTGCAAATAGCTCAGCCATCAAATAACACGACGGCTTTATGAACATGAGCCGAACCCCCTGCCAGGACAGACTATGAGCGCTGGCATGTCTATTGCATGTGGCTTAGTCAGCATATGCTAAATGAATACTATATACAATTTATAGTTTTATAGGGTTCGGTCTGCTGTTTTGAGATATGGACCATCAATGTTTGACATTAATATGGCTAGTAAAACTAAGGTAATCACCATTTACAGCCCAACGTGGCCCATACTGTACGTCAATGTTTTTCAAACTCACGTGATCAAAGTCCAGACCAAGACTTTTAGTAGTTGAGTTTAAGTCAAGACCGAGACCGGAAGAGAGGCCAAGAACGAGATGAGACCAAGACCAGATTAAGATTTATTTTCCATCATACAAGTATAAAAAGAAGAAAACTGAAAAAATTAGTTAATGGAAATGAGTTTGCAATTCACTTTATATTCATTATGCATTTTATATAT
>JAJAGP010005590.1:0-31345 GCA_025084515.1 Ancistrus triradiatus
TATCTCATTTGTGTCAGAGGAGGGCAAATGTTTTTGTTTATTTGATCTTATTTCACAATAATGGCCCCATGTTTCTCGAGTCATCCATATATGGTTTCAGGAGTGAATTGCATTGTGTGCTGGTTCAGAGTGAGTCATGCAGAAAATCGACTTTGAAAAGCCATTTAGGCTCATTTTGTTGCCAAGCTCCGACTCGCTAACAGCCTCTTATGGAAGCTCTCCATTTCTTCCTCTTCATGCTGTATTAGGGATTCTCTTCAGGCATAGATTTATTTTTCTATTCTCTATTCAGTCTAGCTGTATAAAACATGCAGTGTATGATCCTTATTACAGTAGCTAATCTTCATCATCTAGCAGGGGTTCAAGTGAAATATGGCTGACTTTGTCACCTAATGATCAGTTTTATTTCCTTGTACTAAATCTGCAGTAGAAATCTTCCTCCCCCTGACTGCTTGCAACAGTCTACTTTTGTTGTCTGCTTGATAAACCATAGCCAAAGGTACAACCCAAAATCAGAAAAAGTCGGGACGGTATGGAAAATGCAAATTTAAAAAAATGCAGTGTTTCTTACATCGACTTTTATTTCATTGCAAGTTATGGCAAATGCTTGGTTGCAGTTGTTGCTGCTAAGGGTGGCCCAAGCAGTTATTAGGTTTAGGGGGCAATCACTTTTTCACACGGGGCCATGTAGAATGCATTTTGTTTACCTGTGTTGTGTTAATTTAAATTAGTTTGATGTTCCGAAACGCTCAAGTGTGACAAACATGCAAAAAAAAAGGAAATCAGGAAGGGGGCAAACACTTTTTTTACACCACTGTATTTTATGTTTGGTCTGGTCAACTTTTATTTCATTTGTTAACCAATTTTCCTCGTCCCAACTTTTTGGAAAAGTGTTGCAGGCCTGAAATGCAGGAATTCCTGCATTTCAGGCCTGCAACACTTTTTTCCAAAAAGTTGGGACAAGGAAAATTTAGGGCTAGTGATGAGGAAAAACAAAACTTAATGATGTGATTTCAACCAGGTGATGTCAACAGCTGATGGTAATCATGACTTCGGGATTTTCTTTGGGATTTACATTTACATGGGACTGTGGTAACCTAGCGGGTAAGGTACTGGACTATGGACCAGAAGGTCCACGGTTCAAATCCCACCTCTGCCAAGCTGCCACTGTTGGGCTCTTGAGCAAGGCCCTTAACCCACAATTGCTTAGATTGTAAGACTGTATCAATTGTAAGTTGCTCTGGATAAGGGCGTCTGCTAAATGCTGTAAATGTAAATGACTTGGTATGAAAGCAGTATGCATGAAAGGCTGAGTCTTTGAGGAGGCAGAAGATCTCCTGTTTATCAACTGTGAGAAAATTACTGAAATGTTTCCAAACAATGTCCCTCAATGAAATATTTGCATATCTCAGGCCTAACTTTTTCTGATTTGGCTTGTTTGCACTGGTCTTGTTGAAAAAATGGATGGATGGTCCTGGAAAAGATTTCTTCTTGAAGGTGTAAATGACCATTTCCAAGGGCACTGTCACAGCCCCATACCATGACAGAGCCTGACTTTTGGACTTGTTGCTGATAAAGTCTGGATGCTCCTTTTCATCTTTGATCTGGAGCACATGGTGTCCAGATCAAAAAAAGATCTGGAATACTGATTTGTCTGACCACAAAACATGGGCTGGAGGACTTCCAACGTGTTACAGAAAGCTGAGTCCAAACAAAGTGGTTCATAAAGCAGGGTAATGAACCAATGCACACATCCAAAAGTACACAAGAATGGTTAAGAAAAATAATTGACAGTTCTGAACTGGCCAGCACTGAGTCCTGATCTCGATCCAACTGAAAATCTTTGGAGAGAGCTGAAATCTGCTATTGGGAAAAGTCAAGTCAGATTTATTTATATAGCGCTTTTTACAATGGAGCATTGTCTCAAAGCAACTTTACAAGTTTAGATTATCTCCTAATAACTACGTCCAATCCCAAATTGAGCAAGCCTAGGGCGACAGTGGCAAGGAAAAACTCCCTGAGTGTTATAGGAAGAAACCTTGGGAGGACCAAGACTCAAAAAGGGACCCAACCCCTTGGGCGTCGCGTAGATATAATCTAAGAGCGAACTAAGTCCTGGAGTCAAAGTTGTTCAATAAAATGTGGATGTTGCCTCGGGCATTAATTGGCCCGGGTATGATGGGCTGGAGTGATGACGGAAGCATCTTGATTGGAGCTCCAGCGATGACTCATGTGTGGTGGGCTGAACTGCCGGAACCAAGCTCGAGAGAAACAGAAATGTAATTAGTTATTGATTAAGAGCACAGTGGCTATTAACAATCCACTGATGCAACAAGTGTAGCATGAGACCCAGGCGCATTAGCTTATCAGCATAGCTAGAAAGAGGAGACCGGAAGTACACAGCCACGATGGATCACATGAGACATTGGCACCCCACGGAGGCAGAAGACCGCAACCCAACGTCTCTGATCACCATAAGACTCTTTGACCATGAACCCCAGCTCTGGCCTTAGTTGATCAGTCCTGCACACCGGCTTGGAGGAATTTTAGCCCATTCCTCCATACAGAACAGCTTCAACTCTGGGATGTTGGTGGGTTTCCTCACATTAATCTGTCTGACTGTGGATTGATGGAGTCCAAACTCTTCAGAGGTGGTTTTGTAACCTTTTCTACCCTGATGAGCATCAACAACTCTTTTTCTGTGGTCCTCAGAAATTTCCTTTGTTCGTGCCATGATACACTTCCACAAACATGTTGTGAAGAGCAGACTTTGATAGATCCCTGTTATTTAAATAAAACAGGGTGCCCACTCACACCTGATTGTCATCCCATTGATTGAAAACACCGTACTAATTTCATCTTCAAATTCACTGCTAATCCTAGAGGTTCACATACTTCTGCCACTCACTAATATGTAATTTTGGATCATTTTCCTCAATAAATAAATGACCAAGTATAATATTTTTGTTTCATTTGTTTACCTGGGTTCTCTTTATCTACTTTTAGGACTTGTGTGAAAATCTGATGATGTTTTAGGTCATATTTATGCAGAAATATAGAAAATTCTAAAGGGTTCACAAACTTTCAAGCGCCACTGTAGAAGCACTTTGTAGTTCTATAATTACAGACTGTAGTCCATCTGTTTCTCTACATACTTTGTTAGTCTCATTTACTTTGTTCTCTAATGAACAGGACTCCCACAGATCAGGTCCTATTTGGGTTAATGATCATTCTCAGCACTGCAGTGACACTGGTGTGGTGGTGATGTGTTAGTGTGTTGTGCTGGTTTGAATGGATCAGACACTGCATGTTCAATTGTATCCATGTAATATAGTGTCACGGGGACCTTCTCCCACCTGCCTGCCTGTTATCTACGTATTGGGAGGAGCTTTGTCTTGCTAACATGCAGTATGTTGGTGATTATGTGTACTGCTGTGTTTTCTTCTACCACTAAAGGCTACAATATAAAGAAAAGAAACATCACCTCATGATTAACCACTGGAATAAACAACAAAGGAACATGTAGGCAGAGGTAAAACACCATTTAGAACAACTTTTACGTCCTTTATTTTCCCAGTCACTATTCATTATATAGAATGTTATTGGTTTGGATGGGGAATTAAAGATCCTCATATGTTAAAGCAGGATAACAAGAGTTCAGATAGCGGGGTGCATCTCTATAATATTTCTGTACTCTTAAACTATTCAGTGACCCCTTCATGCTCTGTGTTTGGGAACATCGTCATAACTCTAATTATGGTAGAAATGTTCAATCATAGTGATCAGTCAGAAATGATCCCACCTTCTGAATAGGACAAGTGGAGCCAAAGTATTAAATTCTATCTACAGCACAAGAGTCTAAAAACCCAGTCACTTTTTCAGGTTTTTCCTTTATAAATCGTCTGTAAATACAGTACAGTTACTGACGAAGTACATACATCAAAACAACATTTTTGCAGAAGAAACTATTACGTAATACAAAAGCTCGTGTATTACAGATGAAGCTACAGTACAAAACACTACTACAGGAAATGATCACATCTTTGATTGGTGCTTCACCTTCACCAAGTACATTTCCCAATAAAAGAACATCTGATTTACATTTCTTTCATTTTGGTATTCACACAGACTTCGTAATTACTTATATGGGAATATTATACCTGGACTCGAGTCCTGTCCTGGTGATGACATTTGGCCAGGTGAAGCATCACAAATGCATGATTGCCAGTGTCTGAGGGAGGAAACAGGACATCGCCCCCAGTCACTGCAACAACAACTCTGTCAGACCCTGTGAGAAACTGGAATCCGATCGATGGTGCAATTAAAGATGTATTTTGGGGTGGTTCTGCCGTATTTTCCGGACCATAAAGCGCACCGGGTTATAAGACGCAATTTCAACGATCGGCTGCTAACAGGTATATTTTCATACATAAAGCGCACCGGGTTATAAGACGCATTAAATGAAACAGAACTCTTTAAGTTCCCTTGGAAGCTCAGTTTGGTCTTTACCTGGCGCAGGGCGTCTTCTTGCTTCCTCCACTTCCGTACCATTGATTCGTTAATGTTGAATTCTCTCGCAGCTGCTCTATGTCCATGTTGTACTGCGTGACTGATAGCGCGGAGTTTGAAATCCGCTTCGAAAATAAATGAATGAATGCACGTACCCTAATGCTGAAGCACATACCGTATTACTCCGCTATGCTGCGCACTATGTTTGCCTTAAGCTTTGTAACTTACCAAGACCGTGCTAAAACATTTTGACAGATTTATGAGCGCCCTGTACCATCTACAATCGGTTCTAGGTCAGAAGGCTCAACCAGAATTAATTCATACATTAGACGCACCGCATTTAAAGGCGCACTGTCAATTTTTGAGAAAATTAAAGGATTTTAAATGCGCCTTATGGTCCGAAAAAGACGGTACTTAAAATGTACAAAATACTGGCTGGTATCAATGATAATATGCATCCTCTTTACAGGTGAATGTATCCTTCTGCAGTCATTTGGAAATCGATACTGGGATAGCTACTGTATAAATTCTAGACTTAAACAGCAAGAAATTCAAACAGTTTGAAATGCAGGGAGTTGAAACGATGGAATAATTCTCATGTTTTGAGTCCAACTCGCACTTGAATGTCTACTTTTGTGTGTCAATGTTTTGAGATTAGAAAAGAGACATTTTCCTCCGGTCTCTGTAACACAGTCTTGCCACTGAGACAAGAAAAGCATCCTTACCTTACCTTAGATGGTAAACAAGATAAACAAGAACACACAATCCAACTCGACGATGCACATCGTCCAATTTTTGCAGAGCAATGCATCATGTCACTATTGTTACACCCCTGTTTGACACAGATGGTTGATTAGTGTTTTTGTTGTTTATTTTGTCCTTGAGTTCCTGTTTTTGGTCACTTCCTCTGCTTTTCAGAAAACATGGATTGTTGATCAGCTTTGAGCAAAAGCTCTGAATGTGTGGGTGTCTCCAATTGCGTGAGTACCTTAACATTGTTGTAGTAGTACATGTAGTCCCTGTTTTATGAATAGGGATACATTCCAACAAATCCATCATAAGTTGAAAGTTACCAAAGAGTTTTAAATTTACTGCATATATCATAGCGTATGCTTTAAACACTTACATTAACCTACAGTTGGTCAAAATCATTAACACACAAAGCCTATTTTATAATAGTTTTGAATATGTCATGTAATTTATTAAATAATCTATTAAAAGTGAAAAACAAAAACTCGATGATTATTGCTACGATCATGGATTTTCCTCACTACTTTTGCCAGCGCTCATCACTCCTGCCATGTGATTCCCTACATCACGTACTGCAGAGTTCCTCGTTCAGCACGGGAGAGTGCAGCAGAGTATCATACTGTTTATCGCTTGCTGGGGAAAAATCTATATTCAAAATTCAGGGTATAGATTCTGCTGAATGGGTATTTATTTGGATTATCTGATTCCCATTGTAAAGTCGAAATATTGTAAATTGGACCATAATAAAGCTGGGACTACCTGTAGCAGTAATAATAATAATAATAATAATAATAATAGGGTTTGAGTTCCAGCTATGCTTTCCAGCCAGGTCGAACATGACATGCAGATACAATTGGTTATGTCTGAGGGAGAGGAGTCTAGTCTGGGAACCATCCCCCAATACCCTGATCAGGAAAGGCAGGGTTTAATAAAATAAGAAAAGTTCTCATGAACTTTATTTAGGATTCTGTGCATAATAGTTCATGCTTCCTTACCAGGAATGGGGTGGGAAAGAATCCTGGACAGTGCACCAGTCTGTCATTGATGTCATGTATTCACTTACTCATGCCCAGGCCATAGTATTAGAGCTGATTTTGGAGGCAGGAGGAATCCACAGACAGTAACTGGGGCAAGGATCAAACCCAGGTCTCTGGAGCTCTGTGCGACCAGCACTATGTACAGTATATCCTCCTTTCAGTTTAAATCCCTGCTCTGCCGAGGTGACACTAGGACCCCTGAGCAAAACCATTAAGCTTCATCTGCTCAGCTCAGTTAAAAGCTGCTCTGGATAAGGGTGTCTGCTAAAGGCTGTAAATGTAATGAGAGCTCATTGATGCAACTGAAGCTATAAAGCCGTATAACTTTTCATGCTATTTAGCTCATGCAAATTCATTAAACTCTGCAACCCTGGGATCCTGTTTGATATTCTGCATCACTTTATAACTAAGTAGCTGAGATTTCTGTGTCCTCAGACTGTAGGTCCTATTGGGCTCTCCTTCGGCTTCCAGGCAGAACCTGGTCCAGTTCTAGTCATGACGGCTTCTTTTCAACTCTGATGTTCCGCACACTGACAAAGGTTCTCTGGTCATGTTGCGGGTTCTGGAAAAGCTACTCTGCACCGTGCTAGAGCGGAAGCGCAGGCAGAATTCCCGGAAGCACTTCTTGAAGTTCTCATCCAGGAAAGCATAGAGTACAGGGTTTAGACTGCTGTTCATGTAGCCAAGAGCGATGCAGATATGCCAGCTGATGATCACGAGTGGGTGCTTCAGGTCAATCTTTATTACCGTCTTGATAATTATGAACATATGAATGGGTGTCCAGCAGACGATAAAGGCTGCCACCACAACCAGCACCATCCTGGTGATGCGCCGCAGGTTCTTGTCCTTCTCTTTGGAGCCAGACAGCAGACGAACGCTTTTCAGACGCAGGATCATCAGCCCATAGCATACGGTGATGATTTACAGAAGGCACCACAAAATGCAAAGATGAACAAACAAATTTTTCGTCACAGTTTGTCTTAATAACCAGTCAGGTTCAGGGAATTTCAGCATGGCGACAATTTTACCTGGGGAGAAGATTGGATTTTATTTTTGTTTTTTTAGTTTTATTTGGATTCATTCTTCAGTATCAAGGGCCATTAACAACAGACACAAGGTTCACATCAATCCCTCAAGGTTGTATTGAAACTAGTCCCTATATATACTCAGGTTGGGGGCCAATTTTTAGTGGTATCATTAACCTTATGGATGTCTTTGGATGTCGGAGGAAACTTGGCGTGCCCAGAGTAAACCCACGCAGACATGGGAGGCACAAGGCAGAACTCCATACAGAAAGGACCCAGTCGCACCCCCTGGGATTGACCCAGGTCCTACTTGCTGTGAGGCCACAGTGCTACCCCCAAGTCAAACTAATGGAAGAAAACAGAGATCGGGTAATCTCTGTTTTCTTGTTGCTTGCAATTTTAGCCTGTACATTTTTGTTAGAAAGGACATAGATATAACAAAACGTGTCAAAGGTACAGTGGTGCTTGAAGTTTGTGGCCCTTTAGAATTTTTCTATCTTTTTCTGCATAATATGACCTAACACAATATCAGATTTTCACACAAGCCTAAAATTAGATACAAAGAGACCCGTTTAAACAAACGAGACAAAATTTTATAAATAAATAAATTACAGGTAAATAAGTTTTTTGTCTCGTTTGTTTAACTGGGTTCTGTTTATCTACTTTTAGTGTACTTTAGTTCACTTGTGTGAAAATCTGATGAATGTTTTAGGTCCTACAATATTATGGGCAGAAATATAGAAAATTCTAAAGGTTCACATACTTTCAAGCACCACCTTAAGTGTAAAATATGTTTTCTCCCTCCCCATTTGCTTTTTTTTGTTTTTAGCTCCACGGCATAGGGTGTATAAGGCAAGAACGACCCTAGACAGGGCGCCAACCCAGCCTCAGATAAAATTATTACTGTCATTCAGTGTCATTTTCCGTAACACTTGCGGTAACCAGCCCTCGCTTGTCTCAGGCCAATCAGACTGAGTTCTACCAGTATCTTAAGTTCTTTTCAGCCCACATTTTTCACTACCTGGATCAATGCACACCATATAATGTGGGCACCGACAATGCAGCACAAGAACTCTTAGAACCATTAATACAGTATAAATGGGTATAAATGATAAACATGTCAAAAAGCATAATTTAATGCTCGACTAATCCATTTATGTGAGGATTGGGATATGTTTTTTTTGAAGCATTGTCCTGCTGGAAGATCCAACAACAACTCAGTAATCATCATCACGTTTTAGTTTAAAATTCCCTTCATGAATTCATGACACTATGGATCATGATAAGATACTAAGAGTCCCATCCCAGCTCCTCCAGATTAAACCTTCTTTTTGTTAGAATAATATTCCACCGTCTTTCTACATGAATTCTAGTAAGTGCTGTCAAAAAGCCCCTATAATTTAGACTCTAAAAGTTCCACTAGTGACTAGTTAACTCCAGAGATTTTTGTGGATAGACATAAAAGAAAAGTTCTTTCTGGTTCAACGTCCAAATAGTTTATTGGCATGGAGGTGGCAATAGTAGATTTGGAGGCTTAGTGAAAGCCCCCAAATCTTCTGCAAATCTCCAAATGTGGTTCCTTTGGGCCTTTCTAAAAAACATTTTCGGACTTCGGAGCCACACTTTGGCCACAATTTTTACTGTTTCAATACAGTATCTCCACTTAATTCCAATCAGGTCACTGAGAGGTCTGGAGTTTTTCACAGGGCAGACGTACCCTGAATGGGATACCAGTCCCATCACAAGGCTGTGTATGGTTCACTGTGGGAGTCACCAGGGATGACTCCCCCATCCAGGGTCCCCTCCCTTAGACTCTGGAATTGTAACCTGTTGGTGGCACCTGCACAGCTGGAACCATGGTGGTGGACTAGAAATTGTCACTGTGCTACCCAGCACCTAGAAACGCTATTGTCATATTTTATTTGTCTATTCACTAATCATCCCCATCTGTAAGGAAATTTGGCTACTATGTCACTTCTTATATACTGTCCCAATAAGGTAGGGAGTACGTGTGGGGATACATTCCAACAAATTCATTGTAAGTTGGAATTGATCGTAATAAAGGAATTTAATTGTATATACTGTATATATCATAGCATAGCCTATATACATTAAAAATGTTTTAATTCAAAATGATTGATTGTGTATTTGTTTATTATTGCTTCCCAATCAAAAATCAAAGCAAAAGATCATCATGAAAAGGGGAGTAGCTGTATAACAGGAAATGATGGACAAAATGCTTAAGAGGCTACTAAACCACTCAGATGAGCTTGCCTCCAGTTTTATGTCTACTGTTGTTCTTTTCCTATTAGCTATAAATAACTTGATCAGAAAAAAAAAAAAAAAAAAAAAACAGATCAACTTCTGAAAACACTTACCATGCTCAGTAACTCTGGTAACTGCCATGACCATGATTGGAATACCAATGGCAGACGAAAGAATCCAGATGCAGACATTGATGATCTTTGCTTTGACAGGCGTTCGAAACTCGAGAGCCCTCACTGGGTGGCACACAGCAACGTACCGGTCTACACTCATCATCGTCAGAGTGAAGATACTGGTGAACATGTTGTAGTAATCAATAGCAATTATCACTTTACACAGCAGCTCTCCAAAAGGCCAGGTTCTCATCAGATACTTGGCACTCTGGAACGGCAATGTGCTGGTGGACAAGGCGTCTGCCAGGGCCAAATTAAAGATGTAAATGTTGGTTGCTGTCTTCATCTTTGTGTACCTGTTGAAACACCAGAGAGACAATAACATACTGGTGGCTCTAGGACAACAGTGTCTGACAAAATTTCCTCATTCCATCTGAGCACAGGCTTTTGTCATTTTGACAAATTCACTGTTGGAGAAGCAGGCTTGTTGTGAAGCCCAAACCAGCATTTAGTTTGTAATGAAGTCTTTCATAAGAACAAGCTTTCATCTGATTAATTAGGCACTTGCCTTCCTCTGCAAGTTATTATGTAATGCTTACGTTTCAATGATCTGGGATGTCAGGAATCTCATAATGACCCGTTTGCCACAGCAAGGCAGAAGCTTTCAGATAATAAGAGTGAGAAAGCTTTGTGGTGAACATTAATGTGGAAAGTGAACGTGGTCATGAAATGGATTTTTAAATACGTTTTTAAAGCAGTCATTTACGTTTTTAGTCATCCTCTAATCCTTAATCAGTGCTCACAGGACGCTGCCTACAGGATGCTGGTGGCTGGACATTTTTGGTTGGTGGGCTATTTTCAGTCCAGCAGTGACAGTGGTGTGTTTAAAACCTCCAGCAGTACTGCTGTGTTTGATCCACTCATACCAGCACAACACACTAACACACCACCACCACATCCGTGTCACTGTAGTGTAGTAGAGAATTGGAGACTGTAATGGTGAAGCATTGTGGAGACTGTAATGATGAGGTCAGAGCCGATCCTTGGTGGGACTGCATCAAGAATCGGCCCTGAGTCCCTTCTTATTTGCTCTGGTGATGGACAGACTAACAGATGAGGTCAGACAGGAATCGCCGTGGACTATGATGTTTGCAGACGACATTATGATCTGTAGTGAGAACAGGGAACAGGTAGAAGAGAACTTGGAGAGGTGGAGGTATAATCTGGAAAGGAGAGGAATGAAAGTCAACTGTAGTAAGACAGAATACATGTGTATAAATGAAAGGGAGGCAGGTGGAACAGTCAGGCTACAGGGATCAGTGCTCACAAAGGTCCAGGAGTTCATGTACTTGGGATCAACTGTCCAAGGAAATGGGGAGTGTGGAAAGGAGGTGAAGAAGAGAGTACAGGCAGGATGGAGTGGGTGGGAGAAGAGTGGTCAGGTTCATGTACTTGGGATCAACTGTCCAAGGAAATGGGGAGTGTGGAAAGGAGGTGAAGAAGAGAGTACAGGCAGGATGGAGTGGGTGGAGAAGAGTGTCAGGAGTGCTGTGTGACAAAAGGGTCGCAGCAAAAGTGAAAGGAAAGATTTATAAGAGACTAGTGAGACCAGCCTTGTTGTATGGCTTAGAGACAGTGGCACTGACAAAGAGACTGGGGCTGGAGGTGGAGAGCTGGAGGTGGCAGAACTTAAGATGTTGAGGTTCTCTTTAGAAGTGTCTAGGGTGGATAGGATTAGGAATGAGATCATCAGAGGGACAGCACAGGTTGGAAAATTGGGAGACAAAATTCGAGAGGGAAGACTGAGATGTTTTGGACATGTGCAGAGGAGGGATAGTGAATATATTGGTAGGAAAATGTTGGAGATGGAGCTGCCAGGCAAGAGACGAAGAGGAAGACCAAAGAGGAGTTATTTGGTTGTGGTAAATGAAGATATGCAGGGAGTTGGGGTGAGAGTAGAGGACGTGGAGGACAGGGTGAGGTGGAAACGTGTAACTCGCTGTGGTGACCCCTGATAAATGGAGAAGCCGAAGGAAAAAGAAGAAGAAGAAGAAGAATGGTGAAGCAGTTAAGGTATTGGATTGTGGACCTGAAGGTCCAGGGTTCAAATCTTATCTCTCCCAAGTGACCACTGTTGGGTCCTTAATTGTTTACCCAAAGAGTACCTGATCTGTGGTGGTCCTGTTAGTGTCCTGACAATCGTAGAACAGAGTAACAAAGTATGTAGAAAAGCTGCTAGACTATATGGATATATATTACATTCTATATGCAAGTGTACATATAATTGTGAGGACCAAATTTAACCATAATGATAGAAGGACACTGCAACCAAAAACAAAAGAGCCACAATATTTGCTTTAGGTTACTGAAGTTAAGGTTAGAATTAAATGTAGATGTATGATTAATTAGCTACACTAATAATATGTCGGTGGGAATTCCCACAATGACAGAAAGACAAAACCAGCACCATGGCCATGAGTTGTATTTTGAGGTGTACGAGTTTGCTTACCTGACGACTCCATACATGACCAGAAGGTTTCCGAGCAGCCCGAGCGCGCAGATGGCGGAGTAGAGCGCAGTGATGGAGATGGCGGTGATGAGTGAAGCTCTCTGTTCTTCTTCTGCGCTCTCGTTACCCGGAGCTCCGGTCGGTTCGGAAAAGTTGGCGTTAGAAAGCGTAAGTGAGCACAGAGGACCAGACGCGCTCCCGGTCACCGCAGCTGCATCCATGCCGTTTCCTGCGGGCTCTGAGATCCAGCAGCGATGTGAAGGGGGCTTTCTCTGGCTGATCTGGTGAGGATGTGATGTCCTAGAGCTAATGAACAAACAGGAGGAGTGCGGTCACTGTATCCGCGGGCGCAGTATGTACCCGTGGGTGTGTGCGCGCGTTCATGCGCGCGCTTTAGATGCACTCGGTTTGCGCGTGCTTCCATAAAGAACAGCGCACTCAGTGTCGAGTGGTTGCTAATATTTTGTGCTGTGTTCAAATTTCGGGGGGTTGGGTGGATTCGTGACCACTTACGAGCGTAAAAAGGCAAGGCAAATGTATTTTTTAATAGATACATAGATAAATTCAGTTCATTCCATGCTAAAGGGACGATAATATTTAGGGACTAACACTAACCAGCATAAACTAGCTTGATCCAGCATGGGCACTGCACTGTCTAGGTGTTTATTCTTACAGGACACTACTGGTTATGCTCTTAAGCTTTTGCTGGATAACCTGGTTGACCAGTACGCGGACGCTACCATAAGATCTTCACATACTGGTGACAACTAACTGTACACATCATACAACAATGCGTCAAAACACACAAGTTCAATACAAAACGCAATACGAATAAATCATAAATCTTTCTATTGACTGGTGGCATCTCAACGGTTAAGGCTCTGGACTAAAAATCAGAAGACTAAGTTCATGTCCCATCTCTACCCAGCTAATATAGAAGTATAATAATACCACAGTTAGTTCTGACCCCGCAATCTGATTGGCTGAGAGACATTTTTCCAATGACATTATTGAAGATAATGGAATTGTGACCAAGCTCTATAAGTATTAGTCCACGCCAGCCCTAAAAAAGCAGCCAAGTTACAATGACACAAGTAAAACACTGCCGAAATGAAAGCTATAATTAGTTTATCAAATCTATTCGTTTTGAAAACAATTTAAATTTGGAAGATGAAGTTATTAATGACCAACCTGAGCCAAATATTTATCACCCATAGGATTGGAAACACTGGAAAAGCGAAACGAAGTCAGTCCTTTAAATCAAACATCCCCGAGCTCTTAATGGATTCACAACTCGATGGAAGAGCAATGAGACTGAAGATCAGTTTTAGTCCCATCAACAAAAATTAATTGAATCAGCTTCATCACTCACAAAGACGTTATTTGCTGGAGTTAAGCTCAACGTCTTTCATTAAACATCGTCCATGGCTGATCGGAGCTTCATTCATCTGACAGGTATGTTATCTGTAAGTCCAGCTCTTAACCCAACAAAGCTACTGAGGCTCTTTAACTCTGCCATTACATTTCTGACTGATAAGATTAACATTGAGCTTCATCATGCAAATGTATAATCACTAATCAAACAGGATCCTAGACTTTGGTTAGAACACCGGGATCTCACTCTGAGTTGCTTCAGTCGGTAGAATAGTAGATCTTAGTAACAGCCTGCCTTATAAACCGGACCCATTTTATTTGCTGAATGTAAATAAGCTTTCTTTTTAATATATTAAACCTTAGAAAATGGATATATTTGTGTTTATTGTCTGTATAATAAACAGTTATTGGTAATTCTGTTCCTCGACTGTTATGACTGAAGGACTTAGCCACGGGGTGCCTGATAGAATGGAGCTATTTTACCTTGCCGAATGTTAATAAACAGATAGTTTTTTCTGTTCTCTTGATCTTAAAATCTAACAATAAATGATGATAACGGAACTGTGGCATAATCGCAATAATACACTTGAGGTTGTGCTTTAACGTGAGATGTTGGCCTGCAGCCTCATGCCTATGACCGCAGCACACCCTTGCCACTATCTCAAGTTAAAGCACGAACTCTTGTGTGTTATTGCTTAAATAATTGCCTTTAATTGAAACCTTAAAGTGTAGCTATCAGTTCAGTTGATCTACACTCAATGGCCACTTCCTTAGGTAGTTAGTTCTGTGATAGTCTTGTGTCATTGATAGCACTTGTAGGTCCTGGAGGAACCTACGTAGTGCATCTCACTGTCTACTGTACTCACTGTATGTAATTGAAATGGCAATAAATATGTCTTGAAACTTGAGGTACACCTTGCCAGGACTGGGTTTTACACACCTTTGCTTTCCTTAATTCGTTATGGCAACAAGGTGGTGGAAACGTTCCTCAGAGATGTTGGTCCATATTGGCATGACAGCATTTGTTGGCTGCATATATCCATGATGTGAGTCTCATATTCAACCACATCCTTAAGGTTCTCTACTGAATTGCGTGCATTTTCAAGTTCAAGAAAGCAGCTTGAGATGACTGGAGCTGTGAACTGGCACATCATCTTGCTGGACATAGAGATCAGAAGATCAGAACACTGTGACCATAAAGGGACGAGCAACAATACTCAAGTAGGCTGTAGCATTTCAGTGATGCTCAGTTGGTATTAAGGAGCCCAAAGTGTTCCAAGAAAATATCCCCCACGCCATTACACCACCAACAACCTGAACCATTGATACAAGGCAGCATGGATCCATGCTTTCATGTTGTTTATGCATAGTTCTGACCCTACCATCTGAATGTCATATTTTTAGAGTCCTTGAGAAAATCAAGCAGTATTGATTAGCATTAAATATTCATTGTAACATGTTGTCAGTAAGAGTCTTGAGAGAACATTTCGGGTTTAGCAACAGTTTAACATCTCTAAAGCAAATGTTAGAAAGGGAAGGTGTCCGATTGTCCTGTTTGGTCATGTAGTGTTGGTTCTGCACAGCTACAGAAACTACTTTTGATGCCTGCTGTCTGTGTTGAGTTTTTTTATGTATGTTCATCTACTTTTCCACCAATACTCTGGTGTCATCCTATCCTCAAAATCCACATGTAGGTAGATTTTTATTTTCCCATTCTTGCCCCTATTTATCCTGATCAGGGGGTGGTATCTGGAGCCTTTCCCAGAATTCACAGGGTACAGGGTAAAGTGTACCAATCCATAGCAGATGTAGATAGGGGTCACTATTGGCCCGTCTAGCCTATCCAGCCTTCTCTCAGACAGAGCCAGTCACGCCACTGTGATGCCGAACCAGCTTGAATGTACCTCAGGTAATTAAAGTGGTGATCAAGGCTTGGAGTAAAAGGTCACAATTACTGCAGCTGTGTATTCAAAGACACAGGAGAACATTCATGAGCATAGCTAGTATTGAGAATAGATACAGACGGACCACATCTAAGGTTTTCTGTTAGCTTGAACCAGCTGTGAGTCTCATACTGTCTCCCCATGGTTGGATCTGATGACGTGACTATGGATCTATCCCTGCTGTGATGATACCAAACTGTGCAAGCCTCTGAAACCCAGCAGACTGCATGGTTGGATTATTCAGACACTGAGATGTTCACTATGTGACCTATAGTGTGTAGACATCCTTTCTGAATGCTGATTTCAGTCAAGTCAAGTCAAGTCAGATTTATTTATATAGCGCTTTTTACAATGGAGCATTGTCTCAAAGCAACTTTACAGGTTTAGATTATCTCCTAATAACTACGTCCAATCTCAAATTGAGCAAGCCTAGGGCGACAGTGGCAAGGAAAAACTCCTAGTTCTAGGAAGAAACCTTGGGGAGGACCAAGACTCAAAAAGGGACCCAACCTCCTTGGGCGGCGTAGATGATAAATCTAAGAGCGAAACTAAAAGTCATGGAGTTCAAAAGGTTGAAGATAGAATGTGAAGTATGGCACATCGACATTAAGTGGCCGGGGTATGATGATAAATCTAAGAGCGAAACTAAAGTCATGGAGGTCATGGTCGAATAAAAGTGAATTATGCACAGTGGAGCTCCATCAGATGGACATCATGTTGTAGGGCCGGAAACTGCCGGAACACAGCTCGGAGAGAAAACAGAAATGCAATAGTTATTGATTAAGAGCACAGTGTTTAATAACAATCACTGATGCTATGTCAATCACT
The DNA here is from genome assembly GCA_025084515.1 of Ancistrus triradiatus. NCBI lineage: Eukaryota > Metazoa > Chordata > Actinopteri > Siluriformes > Loricariidae > Ancistrus > Ancistrus triradiatus. Next base: position 16,354 of record JAJAGP010005590.1, read on the forward strand.
GATGCCCAAGTGTAGCATGAGACCCCGGCACATTAGCTATAGCTATAGGCAGACTAGAAGCTCTAGAAAGAGGAGAACTGGTAGGAAACACAGCCAAGAGGGATCACAGAGACATTGGCAAACCCCACGAGTGGCAGAAGTCTTTTCAGCCACCGGGGACTGTTTGTAATCTTTTAATGGATTGGGATTCCAAGAGGAAGCAGTCATGCATGAACCTGGGATCACAATGCATAATGTAATACACAACATGATTAGACCCTAAAAGCAGCAGAAAAATGTTCACTGGATTGGTTAATCATGCACCACTCCCTGGACGTATGATGGACGAATTGAGTATTGGCCGATACCAGGAGAATGTTACATATAGTTATAATAGTGCCAACTAGACTGTTGTGTTTAATTGTTGTTTTGGTTTTTTGGATGGATTGGGCTGCACCTACTACTTCCAGGGAATGGAAATCTTAATGTTTCAACATAGAGTGCTGTTGTGGAGAATTATGAGCTTCCATTTTGTATAAAGAATGAGGAAGGCTTATATAACTATAAACAATAAAGGAACGCTGACCTCATTCATCACATTTGGGATGCCCTGGAATGCAAACTCCTTGTCAGACCTTATTGTCAAACATCAGTAATGTCCCTGTGGTCACATGGAAGTGAAATCTTGTCGAAAGTCTTCCCAGAAGATTGGAGACTGTGGTGGACAAACTCCACATACAGGGGTTAGACAATGAAACTGAAACACCTGTCATTTTAGTGTGAGAGGTTTCATGGCTAAATTGGATGAGTCTGGTGGCCAATCTTCATTAATTTCACATTGCACCAGTAAGAGCAGAGTGTGAAGGTTCAATTAGCAGGGTAAGAGCACAGTTTTGCTCAAAATATTGCAATGCACACAACATTATGCGTGACATACCAGAGTTCAGATGGTTTGATGAACATGAAAGTGAAGTTGAACATCTCCCATGGCCTGCCACTTTGGGGTGTCTTGGAGAAGCGAGTCAGGAAACGTTTTCCTCCACCAGCATCACGTAGTGACCTGTCCACTATCCTGCAAGAAGAATGGCTTAAAATCCCTCTGACCACTGTGCAGGACTTGTATATGTCATTTCCAAGACGAATTGACGCTGTATTGGCCGCAAAAGGAGGCCCTACACCATACTAATAAATTATTGTGGTCTAAAATTACAGGTGTTTCAGTTTCATTGTCCAACCCCTGTATATGCAAATGGTTCTGCATGCTGGGGTAAATTTATAAACATGTCTGATTCCCAAAGATACTGAAAGTCACTGAAAGGATTTAGAATATTTAATCCATAATTAATAAATTACAGGTAAGTGCCATTTAATGACCATCTGATCAACATCCTTTTGCTTGAACAAAGTTACAATGAAATTGTATCCAATCCTTGCACAGTGCAAAAGAGAAAATATAAGACAAGACAATTATAAAATGAGTAAGTTACAGGTCTGTGAGAGCCAGAAATCTTGCTTGTTTGTGGGTGACCAAATGTTTATATTTTCTGCCATGATTTACAGTCTTTAAAAAAATCCTACAATGTGATTTCCTGATTTTTTTTCTCATTTTGTCTCTCATAGTTGAAGTGTACCTATGATTAAAATTACAGACCTCTCTCACCTTTCTAAGTCGGAGAACTTACACAATCAGTGGCTGACTAAATACTTTTTTGCCCCACTGTAAGTAGGAAATAGGTTATGGTCTGTGTTGCACACAGACACTTTTAATACACAGACACATGCAGAGACATGAAATTGAGAATTTGTACTCGGTTTAACACTACAAATGCCATACTGGCTTGACCTACATCTACCTAAAAGTGCTGAGCACCAGCCATTTGACCGCTGTGATTTCCTAGTAGTAGTGCAGTGCTGGATTTATCTACTAATAGGTTTTTTTTAAAAGGTGACATTGCATTGCCTGTTCTGGAAATTACTGGACTCATTCCCTCTTGGTGGTGTGCAGCCAGCGAGATATGTTTATTCACGTTTATATTTGGGTTCTACAGTATCAGTGAAAAGTCTGGCAATACCTCCTACTAATCATTAAATTGTTTACGTTAACCATGTAATGTTAGATATAAAGTGTGTGTGTGTGTGTGTGTGTTAACTGTGATTATCATTTATGTTGTGGCATTGTAGACTGGGTACCTAGCAGTGGCGTGCTGTCAGCAGAGGTGGGCGAATCGATCCAAATATCGAAAATATCGATACCAACGCTGGTATTGATATTAAGCAATACTCGTCTAAAAAGATCGATACTGAAGCCCCCCCTCCCCACACACACACACACATCTTTTGTTGTTGCACTGTCACGTGGCTCAGCGGCGCCAGCCAATCAGCCATGCAGGTAGGCTGAGCCTGGCCCGCCCACTCTGTGCCCTCCTCTGGTACTTATTGTTTTTATTTTGTTTAAAGCCAGAAGTGCACTGAAGGGAAGAAATTCCTTATTCTTTGTATTATTTTCTTGTGTTGTTCGACTTGGAAAAACAGAAGAAGTTTGAAACTGTTTACAGTATTTGTTGTGGTGTGTTAATGTTTCTGTATTGTGGTTTGTCAGCCCTCTTCCTCAGGAGATTTTAAGTTGTGTTGAGTGATGTTTTTTACACTCTGTTTATTTAGGAAAAAAACAGAATTGCACTGAAAGGAAGAAAATTCCTTATTTTTTATTGTTTTTTGTAAGAACAATTCTATTTTAAAAAAGAAAGAACTAGAAAAGATATCTAGTGAGGGGAGAATTTTTATTTTATTTTTGTATTGTAGTTTCTCCTTTTCTACCGCAAAAACTTTGTTTTGTTACTGTTCCATTGTTTCCAAACAAAAACGTGGATTGTGATTATAAAGTATTTTGTTGTCACGTACAATGTTTGGCAAAATTCTATCCTAGGTATTTTGGATCCTTTGGATTTATGAAACTTAAATATAATAAAAAAATTATCGGTATCAGTATTGATATCGGCGATACTGGACCTGCATTTACTTGGTATCGGATCGATACCAAAATTCCCAATATCGCCCACCTCTAGCTGTCAGGCCCTTCTAACTGTAATAACAAACAGATGTATGTAAAATAGTACATAAGTATTTATTTATTGAATAATATAACATCAAAAACATCATCCAATTTTCTGCGTTGCTACAGGACGCATATCTGACTGAGACTTGTACTAACCAATCAAAACTGCTCATTAGAATGGCTTCCGTGTTTACATAACCCTTCTGATGATGAGTCTGGTAACGCGAGCGTATTACGGACAAGATATCTGACCAATCAAATTTATGATATTCACCACGGGGGCTGGCCCACATCGGTGTAACCCCTTCTCGAAGGTGTAACATCTTCGTCATTCATTAATAAACGTCACTGTCTGTGCACGTGCTAATTTGGCTTCGATCGCGTCAAATGGCGACTTGCAAGGAAACCTGCAACAATGCAGCCAAGTCTGCCTACAAAGTAATACACCATTTTTTGGGAAAAGAGCGGAGGATAGAATTTATCTTCAAATAAGTGTAACGGGACTGGTGAGTTTGGTGTTTCCTTAATGTTTTTCCTGCCCTGGCATACTGTGTACATAACAAACGAGTGATCCTACTGTGTTGGTCGGTTGTACTTGAGGATTTGCGGGTTGTTTTTGCAACTTTTTGTCATTTGTAGTTGTTTGTGGACCGTTGATCTGTATTTTGAAGTCCATAAAAAAAGTCAAACCTAATGTTTGGATGGCAGCAGTAGGGATATCCGATGTATGCCCTGCTTTTCAATGGTACCTATTTTGTTTTGTGTGTCATAATAATTATTAACATGGCAAAAGAATATAGCTAAAATAAATTCTTCACAGAGCTATAGCAGCATAAAATCAAATAGTTGATTTGTAATACATTGTTGACGTAAGAGTGAATACAATTGCTAAAATTATGAACAATGCCTTGAACTCTTTGGACTTGTGCTACATGCTTGCAGATGTTACAGATGATACAGTTGATTTCACTACCCCACTGCTACCTATTCTTATAAGGTCCATAAGGTCAAGTGCTTCTCGGCCACTTACCTCAGAAAAGTGCATTGTTGTGCTATGATAAGAGTTCCATAGCCCATTAGACTGTAATTGTGGCCTGACAGATGGATGCTGTCACGTCTCAAGAAATGAGAGCTTCATTATATATCATTTAGAGTTATGCAACATATTGAATAAACTCTTGACTCTTTCGTTCAGCTAGATCCACAGCAGTATATTTGTGCCTACTCAATTTGATGCCTATAGTTCCAAGAAAACATTTGAAACCCTCAACCCTTCCACCGGTACTTAACCCTGAGTTATCGTGGTGATGTTCTAGTGAGTTGCTGCTGCACCACTAAAGCACCGCTGTCTGCATTTATGCATTCATTAATCAGAAAATGTGATCAGATCTCACTGGACAATGAAGGTTTTGCTTCCCGAGTGAGCCCTTTAGGTGTATTTTAAGGATTTCGAGCGGTTGAGCATGAAAACCACAGTCACATTTTAATATTGTGTACTGGTTTGTACAGATTTTTATGATTTTCTCTCATATCTTATGTTTACTAGAGTATTACCCGCAAAGCAAGCTGTTTCAGTCAGTTAAAGCATGCCTGGGCGGGCATTTAGTGTAGGTGCTATGCAAATGTTTTCTTAGGCATGCCTGGGCAGGCTTAGTCAAGTTAGATGCTGGCAGACAGGCTATAAAAGCTCCTCACATTTACATATGCTGTTTGGAGGCATGTTGATGCACATGCTCTTAAGACAATAACATTGTGAGTATGTTTAATAATAGGGTTTACTGTCTTCAGGAAGATTCCATATAACAGATGTGTCGCAACAGTTGCGATACCTTTTGTCACATCTGTGGCTAGTATACACTTAAGGCAGTGTTTCTCGATCCTGGTCCTGGTTCCCCACCGCTCTGCATGTTTTCGTGTTTTTTTGCTCTCAACACACCTGATCCAACTCAGCTCATTAACAAGCCCCTTATTGAGTTAAAGTGGGTGTGTTTATACAGGAGAGGCACTAAATTGTGCAGACCTGTGGGGTGCCAGGACCACGATTGAGAAACCGTGACTTCAGGTTCAAAGACACACCATGGCTGCACTTTTAAAGAAATCGTTTGAGCTCTACTTCAGATGTACAACTGGGGACAAAGACGAACCCTGGACTTCTCACATTTGTTTTTTAACATGCAGTCAACCTGAGAGCTTGGTTCAGAGGTGCTCAGATGTCAAACACATATGGGAGAAAAGTGACCAACTGTTACTTCTGTCTGACCAATATATGTGGCTTCTACTATTAAAAAAGGAATCTAATAGCCCAGTATGGTTTCAACCATGAGACTGGTGCCACGTGATGACAGTTTGCCAATACCATAGTCTCTAGACATGGAGACATGGAGCCTAGATGGGACAGTTGAAGATGCCAGAATGCATGGACCAGATGTGGAAAATGATATTGATTAATACGCTGAATCATTCATGCCTGGTTATCCTCATCTGATAATACAGCCAGAATTAAATGACCTGGTCAGAGACTCATCAAAACTAAAGCAAAACTACTTGGTTCAAGACTAAAAAGTTGGGGTTTGCTGTCACCAGGTACAAAAATGTATATTGTTTCAAACCAACAAGAACATTTGACAAACTTCTTTATGCACTGACACTGATGGATTGTTAGTGGCTTTGGATTATGTGCATGACCAACAAAATGGCCTCTGTTCATAGATTAGTCAAAGTCTGAAAGCTATCCTATGGAACCGTTGTTGAAACATACAGTTCAACAGTTATGACTGAAACAAATGTGGTTATCTAAAAGTATTGGCACTGCTACTAAGAATGTATATATGTTAAAATGCTGCTGCTTCCTTTGGAAATGGAATAGCTGTGCGAAACAGTCACATTACATTAAACATAACTGGCTGCTCCATAAGCACTTTGTTTCAGGGCAGATAAGTGTGACGCATAAACCACTTGTCGACCAAATAAAGATATTTCTGCGTACTCTTCATATAAAACTCAGATAGATTAAATGTTTAGTGAAAGAAATAAACAAAGATGATGATTTTTGAGACGGATGTTTCCAGGTATAACTAATGGCAAGATTAAGGAAGGCATTTTTATCCGCAAATCAGACATCAGTAAACGAGAACATGAAGATCTGCAAGTGGGGCCAAAGAAATAACTCGGACAGCATTTAAGCATTTTGAGAATTTTCTTGCTGACTACTGAGGACCAAACAACATTGTGCAGATTTTAGTGTTTAGCGTTGTCGCCTCACAGCTTCAGAGTTCCCCATTTCGATACCTGGCTCAGACTCCTCCTGTATGGGATTTGTATGGTCTCCCCATGTCTGCATGGGTTTCCTCTAGGGTACTACAGTTTTCCCCCCACATTACAAATACATGCATTAGATCAACTGGTGTCTCTAAAGTGTCCCCTCTGTGTGTGTGCATGACATGGATTGGCACCATGTCTAGCTAAATGAACCAGCATTCTGCTTCATGGTAGATAGACTGCTGTTCGATGCCTGCCCTCCAGTGGCCTCTCTGGCCTTCCATTCTTTTTCCAGACTCGCAGAGCCCATGTAAAAAGCTGATTATGTTTTAGGTCATATTTATATGAAATAGGTGTACTGTACATTGTTCTGGTAAGACTGTAGGTCTTTGGTAGACTAGTGGTTAAAGTGCTGGACTCTGGACCAGAATGTCCAGGGTTCAAATCTCACTCCTGCCAAGCTGCTACTGTTGGGTTCTTAAGCAAGACCCTTAACCCACAATTGCTTGGATTTTTGTAAGTTGCTCTTTGTAAGAGCGTCTGCTAAAGGCTGTAAATGTAATTTGGTTAGCATTTCTAATGGTTTGAAGTTTTATTTTCATAGAATGAATTTTTTTCAACTATAGGATTGATTCTCAGATATTTCAATGTGATTCTGGACTAGCGAAAGCTGATTTTTAAAAGGGACCATTACCAAGGGTGGCAATAATTGTGTTACTGACATTATAAAGGATTATATATCTTGCAATCTGTAATGCTCCCGCAGCCCTTTTGTTGTATATTCAATGTTAGTCAGATATACTGTGATGCTGATGAGCTGGTGTGTTGGAGGACCCATGCATGGTAAGCTAGCGGCCTCGCTTAATTATCATTAATGTGAGGGATAGAGCATAGCATGCACAAGATTAACATCTAATCATTTTTCCTGCTCCTTTTACCAACGTAGGTAATGAATTCGACCTGCAGGGATGTCTTCACAAAACAGACCCTCATAATCTCTTCATTTATTTTCAAACACTTGCATTGAATTTGAGTGTGATGGAAACTGCCTGACATTAACTATAACATATCATTATGTACATATAAGATTCATATGAGGTTTAAAGGTCTTGCTAAATACTAGAGGTGGAAGTAGGTCACATACGTACAAGTCACAAGCAAGTCTCAAGTTAGTGTGTAATATTCAAGTAACTCAAGTTAAGTCCTTCCATAAGTCAAGCAGGTTTCAAGTCAAGTCATACGAAATTATGATGCTGTAAGTCCAAGTTCCACATTTAAATCAGTCAAAAACAGGTCATAAAGGGTTATCTTAAACCTAATGTCATCTTTCTTGGTAATGATTATTTGCCAAAAAGTTAGCTTAAAAAACACATTCACTTATCTTTTTTTATGGAATTTGTAGTGCTTTGTCATGGTGGTTGTGTCACTGAATTTTAATGCAGACCATGAATGTTGCTGTTCTCTATTTAGTAATTTCATCGACAACATAATCCTTGAATCCAAACTTGTATTTTTGGAATAGTTGCCTTCATGGTACGAACGTCTTTGTACGTTTGTCTCTTTACCTGCTAAAACACCTATTAACTTAACACACATCTTTGGAATCTGAGAGGAAACCGGAGTACCCGCGCCACCCCCAGTATCACTTCAGTTAAATTCAACATTTGATTTGCAATGGCTGTATTGATATTTAACTGTTTTCATTTTTTATTTGAATTTAATTTATGCTCATGAATTGATGTAGCCTTATAGTAGACAGCTGGGCCAAATATTTCCAATTCAGGTTATTTTTCTGTAGTCAAGTCAGATTTATTTTTATAGTGATTTTTCAATAGAGCATTGTCTCAATGCAGCTTTACAGGTTTCAATCATCTATTATCTACAGTGGTGTGAAAAAGTGTTTGCCCCTTCCTGATTTCCTTTTTTTTTGTTGCATGTTTGTCACACTTAAGTGTATCAGAACATCAAACCAATTTAAATATTAGTCAAAGACAACACAAGTAAACACAAATGCAGTTTTTAAATTGAGGTGTTTATTATCAAGGGAGAAATAAATCTAAACCTACATGGTCCTGTGTGGGAAAAAGTGATTGCCCCCTAAACCTAATAACTGGTTGGGCCATCCTTAGCAGCAACAACTGCAACCAAGCGTTTGTGATAAATTGCAAGTGCTTGTCTTTTACAGCGTTGTGGATGAATTCTGGCCACTCATCTTTGCAGAATTGTTGTAATTCAGCCACATTGGAGGATTTTCCAGCATGAACAGCCTTTGTAAGATCACCCCATAGCATCTCAATAGGATTCAGGTCAGAACTTTGACTAGGCCACTCCAAAGTCTTCATTTGTGGTAGCCTAGCGGTTAAGGTACTGGACTCTGGACCAGATGGTCCAGGGTTCAAATCTCGCCTCTGCCAAGCTGCCACTGTTGGGTCCTTGAGCAAGGCCCTTAACCCACAATTGCTTGGATTGTAAGACTGTATCAATTGTAAGTCGCCCTGGATAAGGGCGTCTGCTAAATGCTCTAAATGTAAATGTAAATTTTGTTTTTTTTCAGCCATTCAGAGGTGGACTTGCTGGTATGTTTTTTGGATCATTGTCCTGCTGCAGAACCCAAGTTCGTTTCAGCTTGAGGTCACGAACAGATGGCCAGACATTCTCCTTCAGGATTTTTTGGTAGACAGCAGAATTCATAGTTCCATTTATCACAGCAAGTCTTCCAGGTCCTGAAGCAGCAAAACAGCCCCAGAGCATCACACTACCACCACCATATTTTACTGTTGCTATAATGTTCTTTTTCTGAAATGCTGTGTTACTTTTACATCAGATGTAATGGGGGACACACCTTCCAAAGCGTTCAACTTTTGTCTCGTCAGTCCACAAAATGTTTTCCCAAAAGTCTTGGGGATCATCAAGATGTGTTCTGGTCTCTCATCTCTTGAAAGGGTACAAGGTACAAAGCATGGTTTTATTAGAGTAGTGTTTCCATGTTTGCATGTTTTAATGTTTTCCCTGGTCCTGGCATACCTGGTCCAATTACTCAGCTCATTAACAAGCCCATTACTGAGTTAAAGTGGGTGTGTTTAAACAGGAAAAGCACTAACATGTGCAGAGGTGGAGGTGGGTTTTCTTTGGGCTCTTGGATCAGGATTGAGAAACACTGGATTAGAGCCTTTAGGTAAGAAGCTGCTACTACGGGTTTTGACTTTGTAGGTGAACATCAAGGTTTTGAATTTGTAACGCAGTTCAGTTTTGCTACAGTTTAGCTTTAGCTGATGAGCTGGCAACCGTATTGAGATGCTCTCCAGACATGTTGAGATACGAATGAAGACCAGCACATCTGTTCGACGAAAGGAAAGGATGAGCTGGGTGTCATCAACATAACAGTGATAGTCGTGATGTTATTACTGAGACAGCCTTTCCATGATGTACTGTTGTTGATGTAAGGTCTCGGAACATGTTAATTATTAATTGAAATATAAATGGGAAATTTAGTGGTTATTGCTTTCACCTTACATCTCCAGAGACCCGGAATCGAGTCCCAGCCTACCTATGATCAGCCTTCTCTCCATGGCTGCATAGGTTTCGGTTTCGGGTGCAACATTGGCAAGCATGTTATTCCTGCTTATAGTTTTTTTAATTATTGTAACAGTTTAGATATAGGGATGATACATAACATTATGGCTATGTGACCATAAAAAGACCTTCATTCATACAGAGCACATTTAGTATTCCAGACGACCGTGACTTGGCGAGCTAGGAGATTAGTGTAGGTCTGTTACGATAATGGCCCCCATGAGAGCACCATTCTTGTTCCTCTTCAGATTTTGAATTAGGATTATATTCCTCCTGCATTTAAATTAGTGCTCGTCTATGGGGAAATTTAAGTACAAATTTAAGTACTCTCGTCGTGTGTCTTGTCTTTGTAATATTCATTTGTTAAGGGAATTGCTGGTATTTGATTTAAATTGCACGTAATATATAAGATTATGGCTGATTTAGTATTTTAGGATGCATTGTCTCCAGTCTGAGAGCTGCTCTAATTAATTACATACATTTATAAATATAAGCAACACATTAAAGAAAATAACTGAGAGCTACATGTACGAAGGCACAGAGCAAACTGGATATGGCTGCAACTTGTGAATCAGAACTAAACAACCGTTTCCTAAGGCTGTAGCTAATCAAGCAGGCTGCCTGGCACTTGATTAAAAGGCTGTTATAAAGTGGTGTACTGATTTGTTAAAAAGGTCCAGGCCAGACTTATATTAATAAGTTCAGCCACGTTGTCAGTAAATTATATTTAGCTAAATAATGCAGATATCAATCATATGCTTAATATACAACTAATCCATCTTTCAGATGAGAGCTGAAACGTCTTCAAGAACCAAGAAGAAGTCCAATGGCCTTCAACTAAACACTCAGGTCTACCATGACCTGGATGACTGAGAACTTACACAGACATACAACCTCATTGGGAGGATTAGGCAAGTCTTTGAAGCCAGCAAAACATGCAGTCACTTAGCATCCAGTGGAAGTTCATTCCACCCCCTTTGTGCCAGAACAGAGAAATGCCCTTAGGCTTCCACCTCCCTAAGAGAACATTAACTCAATCAGACACATTTGAGATTAACTGGAATGCTAACAGTGAGCCAGGGCTTATTGTTCATCATCAGTGCCTCACCTGACAGTCATGTTCTGAAATCTAGTGCAAAGCTGTTGTAGAAGAAAATGGGAGAGGGGAGACTGCATACTACTGCTAAAACTACTACTAATAACACAAACAATGTTTCTAAATGTTATGTTGGGTGTAATGACCAGTTGGCTATATGGTGTATTTCTATAGGCCATTATTTTCTTGGTCTTGATATAACGTATCCAAAAAATACACCTCTTAAGGGGCACGGGAATGGTCAAATTGGAGTACAATATGTGCTTCATTAGGAATAATGGGTAAAACCGTCCAGAAATAAATCCCCTGTGCTATATTTGTGCAGATGTAAGATCTGTGAGTGGCTGCATCCATGCGTCTGACTGGACCAGGTCAATTACATTCCTCATTCAAAGCTAAAACAGGATCTTCTAAAGAGAATGTAGGTATAAAGTCACTCCTGAGAATTTTTTCTAATTTTATATCATTATCAGGTGGCTACAATGAGCATTTGGTAAATAAATACAGAAGGTTCCAGTGCTAGAAGAGGATAATACCACACTGAGTCAATCATTTGATAAGAGAGTGGAGAACAGCACAAGAGACAAAGAGCATGGTACTTATTTAGGCCTAAATATAGAGATGGAGGTTATTACCTCTGACTTGGATCATTACTAACCCATAGTTACAATGGATGAACTCAGCACATGTGATACTGCTTTTACGATACAAGGAAATAAAGATAGCCTTGTGTGTTTATCAGATCATTTACTATTAGTGAGTGTTGCAGTAATTACACTCATTAGCTGTGTCCCATTTCAGGGGCTGCATCCTTCGGAGGCTGCATTTGCGTCATAGCAGTGCGCCTAGGCTGTCCCATTTCGTTCGGCCGAGACATGCGCCCTTCTTTTCCATGGAAACGAAGGATCCAACGGATGTATCCTTCGCCACCCAACGGGTGAATCCCATTTCAGGAGCTGCATCCTTCGAAGGACGTGATCTACGCGGTCTACGAAGGTGTGTGCTTGGAAGGCTGGGTAGACCGCGGGAAAGACGGAACCGAAATGAGACAGTCTACTCTGCATCGGATTTCCTGTTTGCGTCAGGAACCACCCGCCCGCACCGTATCACAAAACAGCAATAATTGTTATAATAATGCAGCCAGAAATTTTGAGTTTAGTTTATATGCTGTTTTTGGTTTTTCAATTATTGGAGGAGACGCTTCACTGCAGTTCACTGGCATTTATTTTTCCTCAAGCAGTTTAATAAAGGTCTCCGTTGGCTCCTTGCTCCCTAAAACAAAACAAAAAATGTTGCGCTTTTGCTTTTTAACATTTACCTGTTCGCGTTTTTAAATCCTTACATTTCAATAACGTATATTCCTCAACCAATCGTTGCGATATCCCTAAGCTCCCCTCAAGCGCAATGCACCTCGGGATATGGTAGGTCGCGAAGGATACATCGGATGTATCCTTCGTTTTGAGGGAAAAGAAGGACGCATTTGTAGGCCGCATACGAAGGAGCCTTCGGAATGGGACAGCCTAGGCGCGACGCTATGACGCAATCGGTCTTCAAATGCAGCCTTCGAAGGACGCAGCCCCTGAAATGGGATTCACCCGTTATATCCCGAGGTGCACTGCGTGCTGTCACGCAAACTGGAAATCTGCTGTAGAGCAAACCGTCTCATTTCGGTTCAGACTTCACCATGGTCTACGCAGCCTGCGAAGGACATGCTCTGCCATTTGAGGCAACACATGTCCTGCACATATTGCTGAGCTGTCAGTGTCCCTCGTATCACTACTCCGGGTGACCGACTGTCGTATGCGTTGGCTCCCCAGATCATCACACCAACAGTTGGGGCAGCGTTGTTCCATTCTGTTTGGGATACGGTTCCAGTCCTTAGGAGTTCAAGTTTCTCATTCACAACACCACTGCAAACGAAGGCGACAGTGGCTGGCTGCCAATAGGAGGACACACAATGGGGGCTATGACAACAAACTTCCTTCTGCTAAGCACCTGGAAATAGTCCAGAGCAGAGACAGGTGTGTACTGAAGGTGCCACCTGTGACTGGATGGTGGACAATGAAACAGTGGGAGCTGCTCGTTGCTGTTAGTGAATCAAACGACTTTTTCTACTGGTGGGTGTGTGTGTGTGTGTGTGCGCCCTGACGGAACAACTCTTCCCAACTCCTTCTAACTGCTAGGTCAGAATGGCCGGCAATTCTTCGAAATGACCTTCCTGCTTCTCTCAGTCCAATGATGCGTCCCCTCTCAAAGTCTGTCACCTGGGCCAAATGTCTTTGAGTGTCGCAGAGGCATGTTTAGCAGTCCCATGTCTAGCATGATCCCTCACCAAGAGGTAAATCACCTAAAAGTACCCGAGAGCCTTTTTATAAGGCAGTGGAGGAAGCACTCTTATGCCCTCTTGTGGCAAGACCCAGTGTCTAACCAGACCATACCTGTAATCATTTACATATCTGCCTGAGATACAACTGCATGCCGGGTTTCAGGAACCAACCCCCTAGGCAAGTGTCAGTGCATTATGAAGCACCTGCATGAACACACTACACTGGGGCTCTTTAGAAATGCCAGTTGACCTCATGCATGTCTGTGAATGTGGGAGTGCCAAGAATACAGAGCACCTGGAGGAAATGCACACAGACTCCAGGGGGAACATGCAAACTCCACACAGGCAGCCGCCAAGCCAAGAATTGAACCAGGGGCTCTCTGTGATGTAACAGTGCTAATCATTGCTGCCCTTGAACCTTATTATTGTAGAAGCTAGTGAGTCAAACATTGAAAATTGGCACTCAGGTGGTGAATCACACCGGCATTATTGACCCTGTCTCAGAGACGGGAAGCCGGGTCATCCCCTGGTGCTGTAACAGCAACCGTGCCAGTCCTGTGACAGACTCTGGGACAGGCACCAGACCTCCTCACAAGTGAAAACGACTAGAATGTGGATTAAAAAAATAAAAAGACATTTTAAATTTTACACACAGTAAAGGTCCATTTTATATATTATATTAATTGATGTATTCCTCCTCCAATCACTCATTTTGGTTATGATCAGCGTTTCAACAAAAGCACAAAGTGACATTTTCAAACTACAAAATTTTCAGGTCATGCAGTTGACAAATGTAGCAAAAAAAAGCAGTAAAACAAATCAGGATTAATAAAATTCAGTAATTTCTTACTCCAATATTCAGTCATGTTGAATCATCTGATTTAAATCTTATATTCAATTCTGATTTAAAAAACAAACTTGAAACACAAAGGCTTGTTCTAAATTACACACTAGCACTACATCATTAAGGTTAAAAAAAGTCAGCCAGCAGTCAAGAAACTTTGGGCTGCCACACCCCTACTCCAGGACAGATCCCCATCAGGTTTGTTGGGAGATGGGAGAGCAAAATGTGTACTAGTCTCCCATCTCAAGACAAACCTGAACAAGTTATGCAGTCTTCTTTATGAGTTAGTTCCATTATTATGGGTGCTGGCATACAGCAGAATGTGATCTGATTGGGGTCGAGAGGGGTTTGTGAATCGCTGGTGTAGATGGAGCTCTGAGCTGGAAGTCAGCAAAACTGGAAAAAAGTCAAAAAATTAATGAGCATAAACCAAATACAGCAACATCAAACATCTAATAGAGACCAGGCAGTGCTATCATATAGGGCTGCAACAACGAATCGATAAATCGATAATAATCGATTATTAAAAGTGTCGACAACGAATTTCATTATCAATTTGTTGTGTTGCATGATTTATGTTTCCCCCGCCTTATCATATCCGCTTACGTTACTTGCGGCACTTCGTCAACGCTGGAAAAAAAAATACGAGTGATTAAACGGAGCGAGGCGGAGCCGGCGCGGACGCGGAATCTTCAAAATAAGTTAGCGTTAAGAATTAAATAAATTCTACAAATGAAACATGACCGACGCAGAGAAGAAGGTTTGGCTTAAGTCCTCAAAAGTGTAGGAGCACTTCACGCTTCACACAACAAAAAATGTGTAACATGCAAGCTTTGCAAAAGTGATCTGACCTGGCATGGG
>JAJAGP010005591.1:0-31342 GCA_025084515.1 Ancistrus triradiatus
CAAGTATATTATTTTGGTCTCATTTGTTTAAGTGGGTTCTCTTGATCTACTTTTAGGACTTGTGTAAAAATCTGATGATGTTTTAGGTCATTTATATGCAGATATATATCTAAAGAATTCACAAACTTCCAAGCACCACTGTATACTTATGGCACATGTCAAAAATGGCTTCTGTATTGGCTGACATTCTGGTAAATAAATATTATACAATGGAAGTAATCTGAGCATACAAACTCAATTTTTATTTCAGCTTTTGTCGCACGATCATAACTGCGTACTAACTGAAGCCATCATGAGTGGAAGAGGCAAATTTTTTGTGGGACTGTGGTAGCCTAGCGGTTAAGGTACTGGACTCTGGACCAGAAGGTCCAGGGTTCAAATCCCACCTCTGCCACTACCACTGTTGGGTCCTTGAGCAAGACCAACTGTAAGACCTCTGGATAAGGGCATCTGCTGTAAATGTAAAATTAAAAAGTAGTTTCTGTTTCCCATGTTTTTCTACAATTCTAAACTTGACATAACTATTTCCTGCCTTTAGCTTGGTTTTCAGACTAAATGTACTCTCCTACTCACTTCGCCCCAACTCACCCCAAACATTAAACCCTTCTCTCATTCCTTAAGAGTTACACTTTAATTTGCTCAGTAGATCTCTTCAGGTCACTCACTCATTTAGTTTTTTGGGTTTCCTCTTAGCAGCTTACTTTCTCTTCTTAGTTTTCTGTATTATCTTGCTTTCTAATTTCTTATAAGTTCCAAATACCACCTAGTCTGGATTCTTTAGCGATATTGATAGTAGAAGAATACAGTATTGTTCCAAAAGGTAAACTCTAGGCCCTCTGTGGCCCCTTTTTGTAAAAGAGTATATATAGGTCCTGTGGCCTCACTACATGCTGCTGCATACAGCAAACCCAGCAACCATGCAGAAGGTAGGAACTGATTGGTTTTGTAATTACAATCATTACTGTATAGCTGTTTTTTTACACTGGCATAAACGAAGAACTCGCTATATACTCGAAACAATGAGCTATGACCTACCAACTTGGTGTTTTGAGGATTTAGGGATGAATATTGCTAGCAGCGCCTGTGGTTCAAAGGTAAAGCGGTCCTGAAGCTTAAAGTTAATCTGAGCAATTACGTAAGTTTATGTCAATCACTAGGTTACAGTTTCTTGAATAGTCTTTTTTCTTACATTAACAAAACTTGGCACAAGAAGCACATGGCACAAGGAACCAAACATTCATGCTGTGATACGTTAACAAGACTAATTTAACTAGCGCATGTCTTTGGAATGGGAAAGAGTACCAGTACCACACAGGCAGAGTTCAGGCAAGGAATCATTATGGGCTCTAGAACTGTTAGATGATAGTGCTAACCACTACATCAATGTGCTGCCTAATTTTTAACAAATAATTTAAATCCATACATCTACAACTAAAAATGTTCTTTCTATTGTTTGTTTTGAAGGTTGAAATTTTCATTATTACGAGTGCTCTGATACCTTCAAGCACTTCAGCAGCCGCAAAACCAGTCGTGTCATGGGAGGTGCCCATATGAGATGCCCAACTTCATGTGTTATCTGTACATTCGGAGTCATGTGACTACCCTGACTTTCACCACAGGATTTGCTTCAACAATTGCATCAAATGTTCCCCCCAGTAAGTCAATCAAAATGATGGTTTTCATGTCCTACTTTTAAACACCTTAACAAATCTATGTCAATCAATTAGTGCTTTGAAGTAATTTATAGATGCAACATTAAAAAGTGTATGAGGGTCCACCAGGAGCTTTAGTCATATACAATGGATTGGAAGACATGCTCTAAAGACTACCATCCTCATTATAATTCTATTAATCTCCCCAGTCTGGTAGAAACTGAAAAAAGCATTGCACTGTCACTGATTGATTACTAACATGAGTAAATGTCCATTTCAAAATCCAATTTAAGGCAATAAGTACTATTCAAAGGCTTAGACTTAAAACATGTCAACTCTTCAACGCTTCAACTTTGTATTTAATGTCCTGAGTTTTGTGTTGTGCTTTTACACTGCAAGCCTACAAGGTTTGGATCGCCAACAGGCCTCATTCACACAGAGGACTATGAATGTCTAGGATCACTTCCATATCTGTGAGATCTGCTCCTCTCATGTCATGGAGAGCTACTGGGTCATCTCTGTGCATCCCCATTGCAGAGGCTGTCAGTGCTTCCTCTGGTCTGAAGAGTACAGTGCCTGTTCATACTTGGTCTGCAAACCCCCCAAATTGGCTCATTTAGAAGAATCAGAGGTAGCTTCATGAAGACTACGGCTGTGGGATTAGCATGACATTAAAGGCTTTTTAAACACGATTTTGAATGCCTTATTTCTTTCGCATTCTATGTGAAATGTGTGAAATGTAGCAGAGATGTCTAATAAGAGTAAAGATAGAAATGTCTCAAATCAATTGGAATTTGAAATGAAAACAGCACACTCAAAGCCACTGCAAACTCCATAAAGAGGTTTTCAAAATATAGAATGACCAACTTGAAGAAATATCTCCACAAGCACAAATGCAGGTGGCATTGCAAAGGCCTAGGTCATAGCCGAAATGATCTGTTAAATAAAGCCAGAGTTGTTTTTATGTCTGGCCAAACTTCTATTGTCCAGTGCTGAAAAGTGCAGTGGTTCTGTTTTGCACGAGACAATAGAGAACAAAGACAGGATAGACACCACCAAAGCCATTATGGCGTGCACTCTATAGACCACAGTCTGCTGACTTGGCAATGCTTGTGAGCCACACAAAGCTGTGAGGCATCACCAGTCTATAAAGAGGTTCCAACCTGTATGTCAGTGGGTCTGATCCACTCTGAATACACTCACTATGAGCAAGGTAAGCATGCAAAACCACAGTGCTTCCACAAGTCAGTTACAGAGAATGGGATAAAAAGCGAGGCATAAGTTGAAAACAAACTTCTTCATTGATTTATTATATTTATATGTCTACTATTGCTTCAAGAACATGTCTAGTAGCCGAGTAACGCTTAATAGTAAAACAGCTCCACTTACGGCATAAAATACAAGTATTTATAGGTAGAAATCACAAAATTGTTATATTCTCTTTGAGCAGATAAGTGCTTTACGAAAAGGGATAATGGCTCTTCATTGTTATGATGTTGGCCTCTATTATTATGTCATGTTTTTCTTATTATGGTTAATCCCTTTGGCACAGCATTACAAGTATGACTACGAATGTTCAAACTGAATATCTCTTCTGATAGATTACCTTTTACGAGGGTAAGAACTTCCAGGGCCGTCACTATGAGTGCCAAAGTGATAGCGCTGAAATGCAGTCCCACCTCACCCGCTGCAATTCCATCAGTGTTGATGGTGGCTGCTGGGTGGCCTATGAGAAACCCAACTACTCTGGCTATCAGTACATTCTGCATAAGGGACAATATCCTGACTTCCAGCACTGGGCTGGCTTCAACGATTGCATCCGCTCCTGTCGCATGGTACCCCCTGTAAGCATCTTTCTCTTATTTCCAAGCACAGTCTCCTATTTGATTGAAATGATGTGATTTCACAGCAAAAATTTTAGCTGAAATTCAAATGGACTTGTACTCCCATGTATGCCCTTAATGAAACATCAAGCCAATCTCCTTTCAGCATGATGGAAACTACAAGATGAAGATCTTTGAGCGTGCCGATTTTGGTGGACAGGCCTTGGAGCTGATGGAGGACTGCCCTGACATACGCAAGCGCTTCAATAACGGTGACATCTCCTCCGCCAATGTTGTAGAGGGTTACTGGATACTTCACGAGCACCCCAACTACAGCGGACGGCAGTACTTCCTGCACCCGGGCAAGTACAGGAGTTTTAGTGAGTGGGGCAGTCCTAGTCCTGCCATGGGCTCCTTGAAACGGATCACTGAGACGAAATGAAACGCTTTTCTAGTTAGCATGGCAAACCAAACCATAATGTGTTAAAAGCATGATTGATTCCTGCCACAGTTGAGTATGGCCCGAGTCCACTGTAGAACTGTTGTGTGGAATTTAAATTTGTTTTTTAGGCCTAATATACAAATGCCTCGGTTTAGGATTTATTGTCTTTGTGAGCTAGCTGAGCAAAATCCATGCATTTTAAGCACCTAACACTATTCTGCTAGCAGTGCCAAATTTAAATGACTACAACCAAATAAATGACTATAATACAACCTATAATGCATTGTCAGTGGTTAGTTATAACAACCTATCATGATATGCATTAAATGTTAATGTTTGCTGGTTTCTATACCTATGCAGATCAGACCTACTATGACATCAGTGTGGCTCAAAGACTGTTCTGGTTTTTTTGTTTGGTTATTAAAGAACAAAAAGTGGGCATATGGGAATGAAGCATCCTTCTTAAGATTGCATGGTATGTAGCAGGCATTTTGGGGCCCATGAAAGAAGCTCGTATTAGCTGCACATCACAGAGCAGTGAAGACTCAAAGAGTAAGAGTCAAAGTGGCCTGATAGTATCCGCAAGCATGCACTAGTCTCAGAGCACAAAATCAAAACCGCATCCACATCCCAGCTCATTCAATATTCATACACTAAGGATACCAAGCCCTTTTAGAGACAAATATCAATTATTGAAAGTTGTAATTAGACACCTATAATCATCAAAGATACAAATGAATAAATAATTGCCAATTAATTATTGATTTGAAAGAAATCGTAGCTCTGCAGGGAACGCATTTGAGAATTTCTGAAGATCGAGCAAAACAAGAAACACGAGTCCTGGCCTTGAGTAATATTCAATTACAGCTATGCCAAATTTGCTATGAAAGCCCAGGCAGCTTGCAATGAGACTTGCTTGCTTAATACTTAATCCATGGGTTTCAACTTTAACTTAGATCTTTAACATAGTCCATTACTTACCATCGATTGAGTAATACCTCAGCAAAACACAAGAGATGGCACCATTCACAGCCTGCCCAGATTATAACCACAAGATAATGTCACTGAGGACAAAGTGCACTGATGAACAAATGCTAAACACTGTGTTTAAACAGCAAAGCTGCAGCACCTGATGAAGTCCTTACCATATCACAACAATTTATTAAATTAAAACACACTCACTGAACAAAAACAAGCACCAAGAAGGAGTTGTTGGAATCTAATGAACCTTTGTGTCACTTACATATATCAAATGAGCATGTGTGTGAATGTAATGATGACATATTTAAGTGGTTACAAAATTAGGATAAAGGATAAGTTTATTGAGGAAAACTGTACAACTGAAAGGAGGTTCTAGTACCCTGTTGGGCCACCTCTACCCTGGATACGAGATATGATTGGGCATGGTTCTGTATGGTATCCTGTGGCACATTTGCTCACAGATGTTGCAGCTAGGCTTGTAGATCCTGTACACTTGTAGGTTACCTAAGATAGCGCCCTAGCTGGGCCCATAAATGTCTGATTGGCGATGGGCAAGGAAAGTGTTGCAATCTATAGAGGGGGTTGTGTGTCAGTGCACAATAATTAGACCAGCGGATTATATTCCGTCAGGTTTTTTTTCTTTCCCTATAATAATATGAATTATTTAAAATTCTCAAAAATCAAAGCGTGACACTGCTCAATTCTTGCCACATGACAGTGCTCTCATGCACCAAAGCTTCTCAATGTGCTCTCTTAATTGTTTGACACTTACGAATGCCTTATTGAGCAGGAGTTTCACCATTCACAGGCTCTCCATTAAAGATACCTGTACTATTTAAACACCATGCACACACTTTCAGACTGCAGCCTGAGTAAAGCCTTTGTTCCCGAAGATCGGTTTGTTCCTTATATGTGCTTTTGTGTAGGCTCTCTGGTCCTACACATTTTTGACATCCGATTAATTTTTCTTGCCTATTGCCAGAAAAAAATGGGTGCATCTCTACATTAAACACATCATCTATGTCTGAAGTCTATTCTCGTTCTACAATAACAGGGCAGATACAGTTTCAGTCTAAGGCTATTTGATTATAAAGGTTAAACTGTATGGCCCAAGTGTGACCAGCAAGAGATTTACAGAAAACCAATCCCGTCTACTTTAGACAAATATCTTGTTTTTTGGTTACTTAATATCTAACTTATCCAACTACATACCTAAAGTTTATCAAATGTATTTAAAATAAAATGCTTGTCTACTTTGGATTGAACAAAGATCATGATTTGTGCAGCTATCCAAATATAAGCTCAACTTTTTCCTTACAACTGTATGTTCAACGTGGAAAACTTTGTGAAGACCCGACAGGAACTTGTGAACTGATTGGATCAAGGTCATACAGTCAAAGGTAATGCATATAAATAGTATGGTCACTGCTGTCCTGTAGAACTGCAGAGCCAATGGGCCATGCTATAATTCATGAAAACTGCTGCACGTGAAATTTTATACTCAACTTGCTTTTCCTTTACTTAAAACAAAAAAATGTTTTTTTTTTTGTTAACCGTCCTTTCATGTGAATCACTGATTGTAGATCTTACACACAATAAAGCTGGAACACAATAACACAAAGATCCGCTTTATCTGCAGATCTGTGGGTTTTTTTCTCCTTTAAAAACACTCATTATACATGAAAATGATTCATATGTAAAAACATAGTGGTATTTGCATGGCACACTCTCCCTGGGCTTCCATTTCTCTCCTAATAGCTACATAATTAATCCTCTGTAGGGTTTTGTTCACTCCTCCATGCCCACTTACTTTAGCTTTTCTTTTCTTTAAGACCATCCATTGAAGTCTTGCATACAGACACACATTTCAGAAACATAAAGAATAATGAACTAAGAGAATTGTCAGCACATCTCGGGATTTTTTGCCGTGGTTTAAGAAGCTGAAACAACTATCAACTTATTAAAAGCTTAACTTATAAGCTGAAGTTTATTCTGTAAAACGTTACAATGTACAATACTGATATAAAACAAGCTCCTGAAACGTTTAGCCAGTACCTTTTAACAAAAATTTTGCTATATTTGGAATGTTTCAGATACTCCTTTTCCATAAAGGAAGCAACGCCCACCATTAGATTAACAAATCACTTTGTGTAAACACACTTCTTGCCGGACTACGAAGCATGAGAATGTATATAACAGGATGAAAGGAAACCATGATGCTAAAACTGCCAAATGTGGCAATGCCAGTCTTTGTTTTTTGCCATCTTTCACATATTTTGTTTAGATTAGAGATTTTTCCAGACCTTTAATCCCTCATCTGCAAGCTAGTTATGGAACACCAAATCAAAATCTACTTTTTTTTTAGCAAAACTCAGCTCTCTTTGTCTCAATATGACTATATATATATAATACATATATAGATTAAAGGAACATATATATATAATATATATATATATAATATATATATATATATCATATATTATATATATATATAATATATATAATAACACAAAACTAGTAGTAAAGGAAACATGTCCACTAACAGATTTTTAAGCTCACCATATGCATTTTATGCTTTCAGATTATCACCAAGGACAACTGCCCATTTTGAGAACGTTATAAGATTTAACATTTGCAGTAGTCATTATGCTCTAACCACTGAATTACTAATTGGTTCTTCTTGATGGAACACAGATCAACATCCCTTCATAAAACATAAAAAAGTTTGCACCACAAAATACTGTGGAGTGTGGAATACAATAGAGTGTGCAGAATCGCAGCCAGCTAGAACGCTCACAGGATCTATAGCATAATGTTTCACAGTGGCAACTTAATGGGTGAAGGTATCAAATCAAAAGATTTACATTAAATATTAGGTCAATTTAACGTTGGGCATTAATGCATCTACTCAGTTCCCTTTAGAAATCTGTTACTTTCAGAAATAAGTGTTTACTGCCATTTCAATTCCCAGTATCCAGAACAGGTTCCTTTGAACTGGGCAGCTGGGTAGCCTGTGAAAAAGGGGATGTTTACTGGCTTTTGTTGGAGGTTCTGCATCCAGTCAGAGGCTGTGCAATAGGCAGGTTCTCATGGAGGAACTTCATGGCTTCCCCTGCTCAGAGAAGTCGGCAGCAGTCTGGCCATCACCCCGCAGAACCCACTTAGTGGTGAGAAGCCCCTCCAGTCCTACAGGCCCACGGGCATGGATACGAGCAGTGCTGATACCAACCTCAGCACCTAAAAGAAGCAAAGATTGAATAATTAGGTTTATAAGATGTACCGCAAAAGAAGCTGCTAAAATTTCTCAGGCTGCATGGTTGCAAAGGTGCATAAATAAAGCTATTGTTTTCAGTATGTAAATGTTATCACTTCAGACACTTAAGGACTCGCCCACAGCATGGTTTAATAGTGAGCTTCAGTCTTACCGAGACCGAAGCGATAGCCATCAGCAAACCGCGAGCTGGCATTCCAGAATACACAAGCACTGTCCACCAACTGCAGGAACTGCTCCGCTGTCTCCTCTGAACAAAGTGAAAGCCATGCGTTAATATATGAAAACCCACGCCGGTGCATTTGTCGGTTTGTCCATTTTTTATCATAGGCTACAGTTATCAGAAAGTTCTCATTTTGTATACACATAACTCCTCTATACACAATGTGTTGCTCCGATTTTTTTAAAATCTGTTACATGGATTGGTTTGTCAATAACAAAAATGTAACGTGGTCTCGTAAGATCATGTGTGAACATCTCTGCTGAGCCATCTAGTGTGAATACGGATATACAGTGGGGCTAAAAAGTATTTTAGTCAGCCACTGATTGTGCAAGTTCTCCTACTTAGAAAGATGAGAGAGGTCTGTAATTTTCATAGGTACACTTCAACTATGAGAGATAAAATGAGAAAAAAAATCCAGGAAATCACATTATAGGATTTTTAAAGAATTTAATTGTAAATCATGGAGGAAAAAGTATTTGGTCACCCACAAACAAGCAAGATTTCTGGCTCTCACAGACCTCTAACAACTTGTTTTAAGAAGCTCTTCTGTCCTCCACTGGTTACCTGTATTAATGGCACCTGTTTGACCTCGTTATCTGTATAAAAGACACCTGTCCACATCCTCAAACAGTCAGACTCCAAACTCAACCATGGCCAAGACCAAAGAGCTGTCGAAGGACACCAGGAAGAAAATGGTAGAGCTGCACCAGGCTGGGAAGAGTGAATCTACAATAGCAGTGGCTCCGTAAAAAGCATTTTCAAGGTCCGCAAGTGGCCTAGCCAGTCTCCAGACCTCAACCCCATAGAAAATTTGTGGAGGGAGTTGAAAGTCCTGTTGCACGTCGCCAGCCCCAAAACATCCCTGCTCTAGAGGAGATCTGCATGGAGGAATGGGCCAAAATACCAGCTACAGTGTGTGCCAACCTGGTGAAGACTTACAGGAAACGTTTGACCTCTGTCATTGCCAACAAAGGTTATGTTACAAAGTATTGAGTTTGAACTTTTTTGTTATTGACCAAATCTTATTTTTCCACCATAATTTACAATTACATTCTTTAAAATTACCTATGATAAAAATTAAACACCTCTCTCATCTTCCAAGTAGGAGAACTTGCACAATCAGTGGCTGACTAAATACTTTTTGCCCCACTGTACAGCATTTTTTAAAATGAAAGACCACCAACTGAAATAGTTGTAAAATGTATTTAGAAATATATTTAGCTTGTACTAATGCAGTTTGTGGGGTAATTTAGCACTTTGGGGAGCACAATTCAAATCAAGTACAGTTAAACAAGTCAAAAATATAGTTCACTATTTTCAAAGTGCAAGCATCGTCCTCGCCACAAGATGGCAGTGTAACTCAAATATCCCCCCATCCAAGTCAACTGCATTTAACTTTTATCAACCACATCCTCCATTGCTCCAATAAACCATACCAGAAGTGAAAATGATTGCTATTTTATAAGAACAGTGAAAGTCCTGAAATGCAGAAACGTTACCATTCTCGGTCACAATGACATCTGTGTGAGAGCTGCCGTATTTATGAATGTGATCCACAGCCTCCTGCAGGCCATCTACCACCTCTATGCAACACTCCAGATCTCCATACTCTGTGCGCAGAGACTTCACCTCAGAGGGGCTAAAGGTCAAGTATGATGCAAACCTTGGGCCAGCATGTATCTTCACCTGCACAGAAATAGGCATTCGAAATAAAATCAACATTCGAGTCAAACTTGAGAAAAATCACACACACACACACACACACACACACACACACACACACACAAATTGACCAAGTCATACATCTACAGACAAACTGGAATTTGGCATTCTATAGTGGAGAGCATGAGTAACCTACTATTCATGTGAGCTGGCAACATAACGCAACAACACCACCATAAAAATACACTACATGGACAAAAGTATTGGGACACACCTCTTAATCACTGCATTCGGGTGTTTTAAGTCCCATTGCTACAGGTATATAAAATCATCCCCCTAAACATGCAAACTTGTGAAAAATGGGTCCTGTAGAGCTCACTGAAATCGAGCGAGGTACTGTAAGGATGTCCTGTAAGGCAACACCATTGAAACAAGTCTGTTTGTGAAATTTCTTCCCTCCTAGGTATTCCACGATCAACTGTGAGCGGTATTACTGAAGAGTGGAAGTGTTCAGGAACCCCAGCGACTCTGTCACAAAGTGGCAGGCCATGTAAGGTTACAGAGCAGGGTCGCCGAGTGTTGATGCACAAAGTGCATTAAAGACACTGACACTGCTGACTTATAACTGCAGAGTTCCAAACCTCCTCTGGTATTAAAATCAGCACAGAAACTGTGCAATGGGAGCTTCTTGGCATGGTTTTCTATGACCAAGCAGCTGCATGTAAGCCTTGCATCCAAGCACAATGGCAAACATTGGGTGAAGTGGTGTAAAACATACCGCCAATGAATGCCAGGGGAACGTTACCTGCCTGACTGCATTGTACCAACTGTAGTTCGGTGGAGGCGGGATAATGCTATTGGCTTGTTCGTTTTGGGCGTTGGCCTAGACCCCTTGGTTCCAGTGAAGGAAAATAATGATGCTTCATCAGACCAAGACATTGTGGACAACTGTATGCTTCCAACTTTGTGGGAACAGTTTGGGAAAGTCCCTTTCCCTGTTCCAGCATGACTGTGCCCCAGTGCACAAAAGCAAGGCTCATAAAGGTATGGTTGGGTAAGGTGTTCCAACCACTTCAGGGAGGGCTACTCCATATTACTGCCTATGGATTCAGAATAGGATGTAATGAAAGTTCCAGTAGGTGTCCCAACACGGTTGTCCATAATAGTGTAGTTCTGTACACTCTTGACGCAAGTACATCTAACAATGTAAGAACTACTTCACAAAGTTTACATCCCAGTGATTTTTCAATCTGAAGCTGAGCAGCAGGTAAAACGTTTAGCATGTTTGTACAACCCCTGGCAAAAAGTATGGAATCACCAGTCTTGGATGAGCACTCATTCAGACATTTCATTCTGTAAAACAAACTCAGATCAAAAACATGACACAATAATAAGGTCATTCCAAAGTGCAACTTGTTGGCTTTCAGGAACACTCAA
Source organism: Ancistrus triradiatus (assembly GCA_025084515.1). Classification (NCBI taxonomy): domain Eukaryota; kingdom Metazoa; phylum Chordata; class Actinopteri; order Siluriformes; family Loricariidae; genus Ancistrus; species Ancistrus triradiatus. The sequence continues at coordinate 11,492 of JAJAGP010005591.1, forward strand.
AGAAATGAAGAGAAAACATTGTGGAAGTCGTGAATGTTACTTTTATTGACCAAGCACAGGGAAAAAATATGGAATCACTCAATTCAATTCTGAGGAAAAAAGTATGGAATCATGAAAAAAACAAAAGACCATTCAAAATACATCACTAGTATTTAGTTGCACCACCTTTGGCTTTTTTATAACGGCTTTCAGTCTCTGAGACATGGACTTGATGAGTGACAAACAGTATTCTGCAACAATTTGGTGCCAACTCTCTTTGAAAGCAGTTGCCAGATCAGCTTTGCAGGTCGGAGCCTTCTTGTGGACCATTTTTTTTTTTTCTATTTCCACCACAGGTTTTCAATTGGGGCTGAGATCTGGACTATTTGCAAGCCATGACGTCGACTGAATGTGTCTTTTTCTCCAAGGAATGCCTTCACTGTTTTTGCCCTATGGGCACGATGCATTGTCATCTTTGGAAAATTATTTCAACCTCCAAACATCTGTTCAATCGAAAGAAGAATGAGAAAAACTGTCATCTCCCTCAGTGTAAACTTTGTGCTCGAGAAGAATTAACCACAGTCATCCCCAGTGCCTTGCCTGACATTCAGCCCCATATCATCAAAGGACTGTGGAAATTTGGTTGTTTTTTTTCTTCAGGCAGGCCTCTTCATAAATCTCACTGGAACGGCACCAAACAAAAGTTCCAGCACCATCTCATCACCTTGTCCAATGCAGATTCTTGACTCATCACTGAAGATAACTTTCATCCAGTCACCCACAGTCCACGATTGCCTCTCCTTAGCCCATTGCAGTCTTGTTTCTTTTATGTTTAGGTGTCAATGATGGTTTTCTTTTAGCTTTCCTGTATTGAAATCCCATTTCCTTTAGGCGATTTCTAACGGTTTTCGGTCACATACATTGGCTCCAGCTTCCTCCCATTTATGCTTCATCTGTGTAGTTGTACTTTTTTCGGTTTTCAAGACAAATCTTCTAAGTTGTTTGTCTTGACGCTTTGATGTCTTTCTTGGTCTACCAGTACGCTTGGCTTTAACAACCATTCCATGCCGTTTGTATTTGGTCCATATCTTGGGATACAGCTGACTGTGAACAGCCCACATCTTTAGCAACCATGTGTGAAGAGTTACCTTCTTCAAGAAGTTTCACAATCCCTCTCTTTGTTTCAAGAGACATTTCTCTTGTTTGGAGCCATGGTTCTTGCCCACTCCCACTTCGCCCAGCAGCCCTCCAAGGTGTCATGGCTGCAGGTGTTTTTTAACTGCAAGACTAACGAGCAGATCTACTCTGAGGCAGGTGGTGTCCATTTAGGGAAAGGAAATTGACTGGGTGTGTCCTTAGTTTTTTCTACCTCCAATTTTGAGTGATTTCATACTTTTTTCCTCAGAATTGAGTGATTCCATATTTTTTTCCCTGTGCTTGGTCAATAACAGTACATTCACTGACTTCCACAATGTTTTTTTCTCTTCATTTCTTTGAGTGTTCCTGAAAGCTAACAAGTTGCACTTTGGAATGACCTTATTATTATATCATGTTTTTGATCTGAGTTTGTTTTACAGAATGAAATGTCTGAATGAGTGCTCATCCAAGACTGGTGATTCCATACTTTTTGCCAGGGGTTGTAATTCACATAAGAATATAGATATATATGCAAATAAAAAGAAAAATTGTATCATGTACCATTTGTAATGACAGACCAACATTAGCAATGTTCATTCAGAACAAAACACTGAACTATGCAAAAAGGACTTGGACAGACTCAATAAAGCCACTGATAATACACCTAACCTGCAGCCTGTTCCCACATTACTGGTCCACAACCTTACCTGTTCTATTCTCAACATGTCAATGAGCTGATCAAACATTGGAGTACGGAGCACATCTCTATGAACAAGCAGGGTTTCCATTGCATTGCAGGCTGCAGGGTATTCACATTTGGAGTCTCTGACTGTAAACATAAAATGCGATCACTTTCCATCTGATGAAAAATTGACATGGCACTTCAAGTAAGGGAAGTAAAATTCCCCATTACCAATCTTGATGACTTTATCAATGCTGGCCTCATGGTCGACATAGACATGGCAGATGCCCTCACTGTGGCCCAGCACGGGAATGCCCTTGGCAGCCCGCTGGATGTCTCTGACCAGCTGAGATGAACCACGGGGAATAATCAGATCAATCATCTTCTCCAGTCGACAGAGGTCTTCCACCTCCTCTCGTGTGCTCACCTACAACACGCACGTACAAATAACTGATAACTTGGACAATAAAAGACAGCTTAATCTTGGCACATTCAAAGGCGCTAGAAGCATTAGAATCCACATTTACACCCAGCTGGGCACTAGGAATTTTATACTAATACTGGGTTGGTCCACCCTTTGCTCTCAAAACAGCCTCACAATTTTCACTGATTTTTCAGGTGAACTTTCATGCTGTGAATGTCCCATTCTACCAAATCTGCGTCTCATATCTAGTCATTTGTCAGACGATGCAATTTTACATGGTACAATCCAGGCAGCTGTGGGTTAAGGACCTTGCTCAAGGGCCCAAAAGTGGCAGTATGGTGGTGCTGGGATTTGGACCTTGGACCTTCTAGTCAGTAAAACACTACCCTAACAGCTGAACCACATAACTCAAGAGTGTTCTATTGGATTCGGATCTGGTGACTATGAAAGCCACTGAAGAACATTTGTCATGTTCATGAAAGAGAATGGGAGGTGCCAGTAGAAGATGGGTAAATTGTGAGGGGGACGCACAAGGAGTAGCCAGTCTGCCTCAATGACTGTGTATACATGCACTTAATTCGATAAGTGTAGAAAATTTGGTTTTGTCAGTAATCCCATTAACGAGTTTACTTGAGTAATCAGATAAAGGGGAAGCTCTTGGTTTATATGACTCAGGCAATAATCGAATTTCTACTTTGCAGCCAGCCAATAATCTCACAGAAGGGTGAGATGTAAAGTTCAGAACTAAAACTTCAATGATCAATAATGAATTCAATTCTTAATTTCCTCGAATATATACTGCATTTCAGAGTAACTCCAAATATGTTTGGTAGGCATTTCACAGGTGCTGCATTTAATTCCAGGTAAGCAGATCCCAAGAGAGAAACAAGCAACCAGGTCTATGGAAACTAATCCAAAAGAAGCAAAGTCACTGAGAATAAGCGGACTTGGCAACCGTGTTTCATTTCTGGTATCTGCTCCTGCGACAGCTCTATACTCCATCGGTTCACAGGTTATACTCTATACTCCATCGGTTCACAGGTTATACTCTATACTCCATCGGTTCACATTCACTGATCTAGAGACCATTGTGCATGAAAAAAATTCAGGAGATCGGCTGCTATAAGACACACACTGAGAACAGTTCATCTAGCACCACCATTCCTGCCACAGTAAAAATGACTGAGATCACATCTGTTTTTAATTCTGATGGTTGACCCATACATGTCCGATCTTCTACAATGTACTGCTGCCATATAACTGTTTGACTGGATAGTTGCATGAATGTGTACGTGTACAGGTGTTCCCAAGTTCCAAAGTCCCAATGTGTATACTGAGATCTCACCAACTGAATAGCATCTCTGACACCATGCATGGACAGGGCATCCTGAGCTATTTCATGTAAGACACGGTTGGTGTTGGCTGCCTCTCTGCCTCCCTTCAGCAGCAAAGCATTCCCACTGGCAATCGCTAAAGCAGCCACCTGCAGGGAACATCAGAAGCTTGGATAAATTCAACGTAAACTGTGATTAGATTATGATACCTCAGCTTCATTTTAATACCCATTTAATCCAGTTCAGGGTCACAGGGAGCCGGACCTAACCAGTAAAACAAGGCGCAAGGAAGGTATCAACCCTAGACAAGGTGCCAGGTCATTGCAGGTTGCAGGACATAACACTTTGACCAAATGACCAAATGACCTAATGTACATCTTTGGAATGTGGAAGGAAACCAGAATACCTGGAAAAAACTCACAAATGTCGATAAGAAGTTCACTGTCAGGACATAAGGGGACTACAGCTATAAAATGCGAGGCAGTGCCTTGCTATTCACAGGAAACCCTTTTACTCCATTAGCTGTGACAATTGTCAGTAAGTACTGTGAATTCACGTATCATAATTTTACTGTTCTGTACACAATATATTATTTATGAAGTAGTGTAAGCTTTGTACAAATCGAATGAGTGATGTACAGTAGTGTGCAAAAGTCTTGGGCCACCATTACTTGTTTTAGCAATGTTATATTGACTATATATTATATTACACACACACACAAAAAGCAAAACTTGGATTTCTGATTTCAATGCAGATAAGTATCGAGTATTAAATCACCTGTTCACTTTTTCAACCCTGTTGATTTAGGTTTTCCATTTTCCAGAACTGTTGAATTAAATTTCTCTCATTGTGAGAGCCAAAAGATAAAAGGCTTTATTTTAATGGGTTTTGTATTTCAGCTCCAAGTTACTCATTCAAAGGGTATGATAATTTTCTCTAGGCCCTGTAAGGAAGTGATTACACTTGTCAATCACATGATACAATGTCCAGGATCTAAGGACAGTGTCCACATTATTCATGGAGGAAAGACAGGCCAGAACGAATTGGAGCATCCCTTGAAGACAAATGATGGGGACCTGGACGCTATGTTCCACTGAATTACTTATCATCGTTTACCATAAACTCTGTTCTGGGTGCAAGCTGGACGACCAAAAGATGCCTCAGAAAAGCAAGTGAGAAAAGATGTCAAACGTTCTTAGGTTTATGTGGGAGACAGAGAAAAGGAGCACCTGAGGTAGGCAGTCAGGACGTGATTCAAAGATGACCAGCAGCACTCCAATGGGCACGGTAATCTGTTCCAGCTCCAGGTTGTTGGACACGCGGGTCCTGCGCAGAACTCGTCCCACACTGTCCTGAGAGGACACGGCGATCTGCCGCAATCCAATGGCCAGACTACTCAGCTTAGAAGCTGACAAATTCAGCCGTTTCAGCATGGCAGTAGGCATTCGCCCTAAAATATGAGAAGGAAGCATCATCTCGTAAAATACAGTAGAACGGGCTTTTGATTCATTGCACATGCATGCCATGACTCCGCTGCTTCATATACCTGTATTCACAGCTACTTCCATGTCCTTCTTATTGGCAGACTGAATTTCCTCTCTTCTCTCAGTCAGAAGGTCAGCCATGGCATAAATGATCTCACTCCTCTGGGACAGGAAGCATCGCATGTTAATGAGAGCATTAATACCTCTAATTACATGTCCAAGTTGAGATTCTGTCACTACACTATATAGCCAAACATTTGAGTCCACTGCTAATTACTTGTTGTACCTCTTCCAGCTAATCCCATTACGGGTCACCAACAGCAGGTTTTTATGCTGGATGTTGTTCCTGGTGCAACCCTCCCCAATTATCTGGGATTGGGACCAGTAACAGATGTACTGTACATCCAGCTTTTACACTGCAAGCCCCCACTGGGGTTGAAGCCAGCAGACACTGCCAGCAGCTGTCTCTACATTGTGAGCCACCAGAGATGCTGGCACTAGTATTCGCTGCAATTTCAGCCACACTCACTACTACAGTGGTGCCAGTTTGTGAACCCTTTAGAATTTTCCAGATCTCGGAATACATATGATCTAAACATCATCAGATTTTCACACAAGACCTAAAAGTAGATAAAGAGAACCCAGTTAAACAAACGAGACAAAAATATTATACTTGGTCACTTATGTATTCAGGAAAATGATCCAATATGACATGAGTGAGTGGCAAAAGTATGTGAACCTTTGCTTTCAGTATCTGGTGTGTATAAGATCTTTGTTTTTAAACGAAACCAATCTCAACTCCTGTAGAATCAGCTGTGTTTTGACTCACATTGTCCACTGAATTATTAATACATGAAGATGACTCAGATTGTACACAACTTGTATTTCAGCTGGTTTCATATTTTCAGTAAACTATGTGTAATATCGCAATATATCACATTATGCATCGTATCGCAATGTATCGTGACCCATGTATCATGATGTGTATTGTATCGTGAAGTCCTTTCCAATATCCATCCGTACTATTTACAATAAATTCAACTTTTGATGGACTTGTTGGAACATATCTGCATCAGAAATCAGGGACTACCTGTACTCAATAACATCAGCTCACACATTGTTAAAACACCAATTAATAAAACTATATCATCATAGACAACACACACACACGTAGTTCCACCTGCTCAACAAGTCACTTCAACTTTCTGCCCTGCCCTCCTACGAAGTCAATAACTAAATGCTTTGGCGACTCTAAAGACAAACGACTGATTTGCTCTGAGCTCTGACCAACTCCATCAGACACCACCAGACATGCCCTGAAACACTGACAGCACACCTTGGGCATATTGTAAAACATCAGTGCCTAATCTCACCGTCATGTTTCGAGATCTAGTGAAACATTTCCATATTAATTCACGTTTTTGACGCAAGTTTTAGGACGCAGTTAACGTTTAATTATATAGTGTAGCATAATAATGAAAAGTGGTGGGCTTACCTGTTCTGGGAGAAGGGAGGCCAGTGTCCGCCCTGCAGCACGTGCCATCTCTGTTTGCTGCTCCACTGTGGGTCCTGTAGTATTGGAAACACCAAGAGAAACATTATGAATATCATCTAAGGGATGAAATCAGGGCAGTAGTCATCTATGAAATAAAACATGTAAAGCTGGTAAAGCTAAGGGCAAAAGTTCATCTTAAGCCATCTCCGCATTATTTCTAGTTACACATAAAGTGTGGCTGCAGTCAATCAGCTTTGGCATGTCGCTAGTCTGTACCTGCATTTTCTTCTTACCACCTTCTTTTGGTTTCAACTCTTTGGTTTTGAGTTTTTCTTAATTCCATCACACAGTACAGAAACAATCAATCAAAAAACGATTCACATACCTGCAGGCTTGACCTCTGAAAAGAAGGTGCCCACTTTCTTGCCCTCTACAATGTCAGTAATGACATGGCCTGTGACTTTAGGATGAGTGCCGTTAGCAATGACTACAGATGTACCTCCCTGAAGAGCCCAAAGAGCAGCTTTCACCTGTAGAGAGTGAGAAATAAACATACATCATCATCTCTTACTCAGTGATCAAACATAGCAAATGGAGAAAGCAGTCTTACCTTAGCTTCCATTCCTCCAATCCCAACCCTGGATTTGGTGCCAAATGTGATGGACTGCTGGTCACCAGGGTAGAAAATGTCTATAAGTTTGGCATCATCAGACCCAGGAGGGTTGTCATAAAGACCTTTAAAGAGATAGTGACAGAAGATGAGATAATCACAATTCCACTGTTACAGAAATTACAAGTGAAATCATCTTCGACTTCAGCCACACAAACCCAGCATCAATTAAAAGTTAGCCAAGCGTAACCCTCTTTTTTAAAGGATATTTATTAACATAGTACAGTAAAACAGCAATTTATCATTATAAAAATTCCTTAAAACTAAACACACGCACCCGAGCCACTAGCTAATACTGGGTTGGACCCCCTTTTTGCCTTCAGAACTGCCATAATTCTTGGTGGCATAGATTAAACAGTGTTGTAAGCCTTCCTCAGAGATTTTGGTCCATATTGACATGACAGCATCACACAGCTACAGATTTGTCGGCTGCACATGATGCAAATCTCTCATTCCACAACATCCAAAAGGTGCTCTATAGGATCAGATCTGGTGACTTTGGAGACTTTGAGTACACTGAACGCATTGTCGTGTTCAAGAAACCAGTTTGAGATGATTTGAGCTTTATGACATGGCGAGTTATCCTGCTGGAAGTAACCATCAGAAGATGATGGTCAGCAACAAAACTCAGGTTAGACTGTGGTACTTAAATGATGCTCAATTGGAAATAAGTGGTCCAAAGACTGCCTAGCAAAATCCTAATACAGTGGCCACTGAGTTAATATGGACATATAGACATGAGTAACCAAAAATAAATAAATAAATAGAAAAAACTGTAATGCAGCAGTCCAAAATGTGTCTCAAGGATAAGGGGGCAGTCAGGGGATCCCTACCCAGCCCTGTTGTTTGAACTCCTTTCATTCATTCTTAGCTAGGTACATAGCTGTGGTTAAATATGCAACATGCTAAAATGTTTGCCTAGATAATGGATGAGAGGTAGACTTACTGAAAAACTGCCACAACTTCGTGCCTGATCAGTTATAATAAATACTTCAACTGTGCTCCTAAATATTTTTTAATTGCATTTTAGAGATATACAAAACTGCTATCAAAAAAAGTATTCCATTTTGCTTGAAATGCGAAGGTGCCCTAAGAGCAGTTACAGTGGTGTGAAAGTGTTTGCCCCTTCCTGATTTCCTTTTTTTTTTTTTGCATGTTTGTCACAATTAAGTTTTTCAGAACATCAAACCAATTTAAATATTAGCCAAAAACAACACAAGTAAACAAAATGCAGTTTTTAAATGAAATTGTTCATTATTAAGGGAGAAAAATCCAAACCTACATGGCCCTCTGCAAAAAAGTGATTCAGGACATCATAAATAGGACCTGCCTGACAAAGTGAAGTACACCAAAAGATCCTTAAAAGCTACACATCATGCTGAGATCCACAGAAATTCAGGAACAATTGAGAAAGAAAGTAACTGAGATCTATCAGTCTGGAAAGGGTTATAAAGCCATTTCTAAAGCTTTGGGACTCCAGCGAACCCCAGTGAGAGCCATTATCCACAAATGGCAAAGCCATGGTAAAGTGGTGAACCTTCCCAGAAGTGGCCGGCCAACCAAAATTACCCCGAGAGCGCAGTGACGACTCATCCAAAAGGTCACAAAAGACCCCACAACATCATCGAAAGAACTGCAGGCCTCACTTGCCTCAGTTAAGATCAGTGTTTTTCATGCCTCCACCATAAGAAAGAGACTGGGCAAAAATGGCTTACATGGCAGTGAAAGACAAAAACCACTGCTGAGCAAAAAGCTCGTCTCATCATTTTTTCCAGAACACATCTTGATGATCCCCAAGACTTTTGGGAAACATTCTGTGGACTGACGAGACAAAAGTTGAACTCTTTGGAAGGTGTGTCTCCCATTAAATCTGGCATAAAAGTAACAAAGCATTTCAAAAAAAAAACATTATACCAACAGTAAAATATTGGTGGTGTGGTAGTGTGATGGTCTGGGGCTGTTTTGCTGGATTCAGGACCTGGAAGATTTGCAGTGAAAAAGTGGAACTATGGAACTAGAATTCTGCTGTCTACCAAAAAATCCTGTAGGAGAATGTCGCTCCATCTGTTGTCGTGACCTCAGCAGGACAATGATCCAAAACCCGACCAGCAAGTCCACCTCTGAAAATGGCTGAAGAAAAAACAAAATGAAGACTTGGCGTGGCCTAGGTCACAGTCCTGACCTGAATCCTATTTGAGATGCTGGTGGCTGAATGACCTTAAAAAGGCCCCGCGGTCATTGCTCGGAAACCCTCCAGTGTGGCTGAACTACAACAATTCTGGCAAAGATGAGTGGCTAAAAATTCCTCCAAACGCTGTAAAAGACTCATTGCAAGTTATCACAAACGCTTGGTTGCAGTTGTTGCTGCTAAGGGTGGCCCAACCTGTTACTAAGTTTAGAGGGCAATCAATTTTTCACACAGGGAATGTAGGTTTGGATTTTTTTCTCCCTTAATAATAAACACCTTCATTTAAAAACTGCATTTTGTGTTTACTTGTGTTGACTAATATTTAAATTGGTTTGATGTTCAGAGTGTGACAAACCTGAAAAAAAAAAAAGAAAATCAGGAAGGGGGCAAACACTTTTTCACACCACTGTATATACAGACCCAAGTGTCAATTTCCCAGTGGTGTTCATGTACTTTCCATTTCAATCATCATACAGGATGGTGGGTATTCGTTTCTTACCCTCAACATCAGAGAGAGCGATAAGGAGATCTGCTCTCATCTCCACAGCAAGCCGTGCTGCCAAGCTGTCATTGTCCTTGATGCTGATGACCTGTGATTTTATAAACGACACCAAACACTCATTAAACTCCCCAGTTCATGATACATTTAACTTATGATGGATGTGTCGGAACATATCCCCATCATAAATCAGGGAGCACCTGTACAATACAACTCCATTAATGCATATAATGCCTTATACAGTGTGGACTTTCTGGGGGTCTGGAACAGATTCATTCAATTTACATTATTCCTTATGGGAAAAATGTGTTCGGTTCTCGACAAGCCTTCTTTAACGAATTCACGATGAGAATCAAAGGTGACCACTGCATTTTTTTGAGCCCCCTCACTTTCCACTCCCCAACACACACATAAATGTCTTCTGTTTCTAAACTCCAACCAGAATGAAAAAAAAAAATGAAAAAAAAAAATGCACCTTCTGAATAAAACAAACAGGGTTCAACATCACCATTTAACTTTGAACAAATCTTTGTATTTTCAAGTTTTAATTAAAGCACACATTAGCTAATATATGAATACATTTTATTTATACTTAAAGTACATGCACATTCTCACAATATACTTTCACTTATTTTCTTTCTGTTGTAAGACTCCCATAAAACTTCATAGATCACCACAGTAAACCCAACAAACAACATTAAATAAAACTGCTCAAATTCCTACCATTGAGTTGTAATTCTATTTTAACACAAATACACTCAAGTTAAAGCTATAAATTATGTTAGTTTTATCATTTGCATGTACAAGGATAAAGGTAATTGCATGTATAATGGGTAGTCTGTGACATTTCTCTTCTAACCATGTGATACACTGTTGTGACCAACTTTGTCAGCCTGAAATCGGCTTCATTGTTCATCTGTCGTATGCACACGTCCAGTGGTACAGACTTTTTCCACTGCTATACACGCGATGTGACAGAGAGACTTGCTGTGACACTCAAGCGACTGTTTTCTGAAAGTTTGTAGTTCCAACAAAAAAAGAACCACATTGTCTGCCTTACTGGGATATTCCCTGTAAACGTTGCAGAACATTTCAGATCAAAATGGACTCATGAAATGGACTTATCCCTGAGGGAATGAAGCTGCAATCTTGGCTTTGGCTTTTCCTGCAACGTCATGATCAACAGATATCATCATTGGTTTGTTTTGACTGGATGCGTGAAAGGATAAGACCATTTTGTGCATGAAGAGGGGTTAAATATTAATGTGAATTGGCTTTGGCCTTGTTCTGTCGTCACATTGTGCATCCCCACTAACGTGAATACAATTCCAAACGTGTTGTGAAGATCAGACTTTGATCAATCCATGTTCCTTAAATACAAAAGGGTGCCCACTCACATCTGACTGAAAACACCTGACTAATTTTACCTTCAAATTAAATGTTAATCCTTGAGGTTCACATACTTTTGCCACTCAGAGATATTTAATACTGGATAATTTTCCTCAATAAGTAAATGACCAAGTACACTACTTTTGTCTCATTTGGTTAATTGGGTTCTCTTTATCTAATTTTAGAACTTGTGTGAAAATCTGATGGCAGTTCATTTCATATTTATGCAGAAACTTTAGAAGGTCTAAAGGGTTTACCATCTTAAGCGCCCCTGTACATGGCCGTGTGTTTTCTGTCCCCAAGGGATATCCACTTGCCCCTTTTTATACCTACATTTACTCCCTGCAGGTCACTGTTGGGCTCTGGGGGTGGCACCACTGCATCATTGGTATTAATGATGGGTACGATGTTCATACGCAACAGCTCATGCAAGGTGCTGTTCAGATTTCTTCTCTTCTGATCGTCATGAAAGTCCAAATTTGTGACCAGGATCTGAGAAGAGAAAAAGATGGGAGTTATGATGCTGTGAGTGGAATAACAATGGTTAGTGGGAGTTCTGAACAACGATGAGCCGACTTGTATACCACTGGCCAAATGGCAGGGGACCGGCCTGGCCTCCCTCCGATACAGCCAACCTTCTGCATGCAACTGACTTGGCTGCTGAAAGACACTACTGGTGCTCAAACTCGGGTCCCTGTAACCCAACCCAAGCACGCTGTAGAAAAAATATCCAAATTGAGTTCATACCTGTGCTGTGCAGGTGCTGTATTGGGTGAACATAGCCTCATACAGTGCCATCAGTCCACTCTGGCCTGCAGCAGCACATGCCCTTGCCTCCAACACTGGCAGAGTCTAGAAATCATTAATCATAGAAATCATTCATTACAATATCAAAATATTGTAATTTGCCACAGGACATCTAGAAGAAGTGGCACACAATGGTAAATATGAGATGATATGGATGGTTTACCATGTCTTTGAGCTGATTTTGTCCTGAATGAAGGGCCTGTCTGACACTCTGAGAGAGAAGGATCTCATGCCTCAGTCTTTGCTTCCCAAATGCCACAGCACCGCTGGTGACAATCATCATTTCTCTGCCTTGGTTCTGCAGCACTGCCACCTTAAAACAGACAATGTGTGTTTTTAATAACGTACCCAGGTGCTCTAAAAAGATTCAGCAATGTTTGTACCAAACACTATTCAAAACCTGCTGATAAGAATACAATCAGAGTACTGTCTTAACATTCTGGTAAGCATGTTTGGTTGACATCTCTCTGGTCAAGACAGCCTGGCCTGTTAGGTCAGCCCCAGTCAACTATCAGCATTGTAGACCCAAAATCTCAAACAACAGGCCCACCAACAAACCAATGGCAAACTGCCCCTGGAAGCAATGCCAGCATGAGGACTGTACAGCAGGGCAACAGGGGCATCATGGATTTTGACGGTATGAATTGGTCCCCTTGTTTCCACCGAATGGAACAACATAAAATGCCATTTTAATAGACATTTATTGCTCCCAGTATTGTGGGAATAGCTTCAGAAAACCCCTTTTCCTGTTTCAGCATGATGATGTCGCCATCCAGGAATGCTCTGCTGAGTTTTGTGTGATCGCACTCCAAATCCAGTCAAAGCCTTTGCAGAAGAGTAGAGGCTGTTATTGCAGCAAAGACAGAGATCATCTATGGTTTTTGTAGTGTTAGGTGTCCACAAACTTTAAGGCTTTAATTCATATTTGTCTAACAACAATTACTTTGACATTTGCTATGGTAGTGCTTAAAAAAGGGGTCAGCAATTTTCAGTATTTGAAGGACTGCTAATCAACTTTAGAAAAAATAGAAGCTAAAAAGAAATGCTGTCCCCTTTGTGTCACATTACATTTACAGCATTTAGAAGACGTTCTTGCCCAGAGCGACTTACAAGTCATACAGTCTTACAGTCCAAGCAATTGTGGGTTAAAGGTCTTGCTCAAAGAGCCAACAGTGGCAGCTTGGCAGAGGTGGGATTTGAACCCTGGACCTTCTAGTCCATAGTCCAGGATCTTAACCACTAGGCTACCACAGTCCCGTTTGCACTGCAGAAACTGGGGCCGACTGTAGTATCTAGAATGCTGTTTATAGGGACAATTTTAGCTTCTGCTTCAAGGCAGGTCTATTCTCAGCACACAGGAACCCTGAGTGACGCAAGTATGCGGTGATCCAGACAGTGATTAGCCCAGACAACTGCCTGTGTTGACCTCAACCACCATTTTTAAATATACTTACATCAGCAGCCATATAAACATCTGATCTTTGCGGTTTAAAAAAGTCACGGCTTCACTCGGCGTATATGTGATGATAAAATGCGATTGAGTCATTTAAGTGAAATTAGTCCCAAGAACTGTTTGATGCAAAAGCAGCTATATATGTACAGTTAACTTCCAGTATCCAATTTAATGCAGTATCCTACAAAGTATTTTAATTCCCTCCCTGCTTTATCCAAACCACTAAAGTGATACAACTTATGAGAAGCTGAAAATTAAACCTGGGAAATCTAATTCGGCACCTAGTTAGTATGTATCAGTGTAACGTAACTGAATGGCATCTATACTAGCTGAATGGTATCTCCATGGCATCTCGCCTCTACCTGTACCTTCCACTTAATTTAGGAACATGGAGCTCCTCTTATCTGAATAGCCCTTTTCCGAGTCATTTCCAGGAACAAGATACAATCAGATACCTGGATGTGACTGTATTTTATTGTCAGATCTTTGTCAAACAGTAAACTGCACTCCATTAAAATTGCTCAAATTAGAAGAACAATTCTGAACAAACAGAAGTTTTGTTAATACTGGAAAGTTACCCTTATTCCTATTAGTCACTATGACATGAACCTAATACAGAAGCACTGTGTTTAGGTTCCTTATGATCAACAGTACTCCAAATCAGAAACAAACGAATAAGACGACTGCCAAAATGAGTATTACCTGTTCAACAATGGAGGCGAGCCTCCCAAGAGCAAGGCCGCACTCGTCCCCACGTGTCACCACAGCACTGCCCAGCTTCACCACAATCCTTTTGGCTTGCCGCAATTCACTGCGATGGGCAAATGATTTACCATGGGGACGTGGCAGTGGCACTGTGGGGAAAACAATGTTTTGACACTCAGGAACACACAGCATGGACAGACGGAGGTAGAGGCACCTGATATGAGAAAGACCAAGAGTATGCAGACAGACAAAGCAGACGAAGCAAAGTAAAAGTAATGATAGTGCTACCTAGTGACAGTTCAGAGTTCTTCTGATGGTGGACTCATGAACATTAACATTAGCCAATGTGAGGGAGGCCTTCAGTTGCTTAAAAGTTACCCTGGGGTCCTTTGTGACCTCGCCAACTCTTACATGCCTTGCTTTTGGAATGACCTTTGTTGGTCGACCACTCCTGGGGAGGGTAACAATGGTCTTGAATTTCCTCAATTTGTACAAAATCTGTCTGACTGGATTGGTGGAGTCCAAACTCTTTAGAGATGGTTTTGTAACCTTTTTCCAGCCTGATGAGCATCAAGAACTTTTGAGGTCCTCAGAAATCTCCTTTGTTCGTGCCATGATACACTTCCATAAATATGACTTGTGAAGAGCAGACTTTGACAGATCCCTGGTCTTTAAATAAAACAGGGTGCCCACTCACACCTGATTGTCATCCCATTGATTGAAAACACCTAATTTCACCTTAAAAATTACCTGCTAATCCTAGAGGTTCACATACTTCTGCCACTCACTGATATGTAATATTGGATCATTTTCCTCCATAAATAAATGACCAGGTATAATATTTTTCTCTCATTTGTTTAACTGGGTTCTCTTTACCCACTGTTAGGACTTGTGTGAAGATCTGATGTTGTTTTAGGACATATTTATGCTGATATAAAAAAATAATAATTATAATAATTCTAAAGGGTTCACAAACTTTCAAGCACCACTGTAGAATGTAGGATTTCGTTCCATCTTTAAACCCCTCTTAGCCTGGTCATGGTCGCAGAGGGCTCCAGAGCCTATTCCCATAAGTCACAGGTCTCAGGTGAGCATGTACCCTGAATGTAGTACCTATACAAATGTAGAGGCTGTACTATGGGGGACCATCCACATTTTAGCACCCCTTACTCAGGGACGATTAGACAGAATTTAGTAAACCAAATACGCGAGTTACAACACTGATGGCCAGATTTCTCACCTTTCTAGGTGTAAGAAATGAAGAGCAGAAATTTCCATTGTTCATAAACAATCCAAAAAACACAACTCTGAAACAACTCTTCAAACTTCAGCATGGTTTAATTAGCTACAATTTGCTATAGTACAGAATCCACTGAACCTCTGTAAAAGCAAGAGACAGTGTTAGATGCCACATCATCAATTGCAAAACACTCCCTCATGCAGACAGAACAGCAAGAAAACCAGTGAATTAGAGTTAAAAACAGAAAATGAGAGGAGAAAGAAAACTAAATAGCATATTCTAGGAAGGTTCCAGCAGCTATTCAATTAAGACTAGTAAGCTCATTTCAATGCTGTGTTCTGCTTCTTTTGTTAAAGGCAAAAAGAAATGATGCAAACTCACTCTTTCCTTGTGAAACAGATCTTGTAAAACTCTTTGCGCCCACAGAGAGCTGCATGCACAAAGATAGTCTTCTCAGCAACATGGTGATTATGTTCTTTCAACTGCAACACACATACAAAGAACAGGCCTGGTCATTAATCCACTTTTGAAGTCCAACAAATGCAATCACATTCTCTTCCTATAGTCCTTTAACAATTGCTCTCCATATACTGCACATGTACATACTGTATATATTAGAAAAACAAAATGAAGACTTTGGAGTGGCCTAGTCAAAGTCCTGACCTGAATCCTATTGAGATGCTGTGGCATGACCTTAAAAAGGCCGTTCCTGCTCGGAAACCCTCCAGTGTGGCTGAATTACAACAAAAAGATGAGTGGCCAAAATTCCTCCACAAAGCTGTAAAAGTTATCGCAAACGCTTGGTTGCAGTTGTTGCTGCTAAGGGTGGCCCAACCAGTTATTAGGTTTAGGGGACAATTACTTTTTCACACAGGGCCATGTAGGTTTGGATTTTTTTCTCCCTTAATAATAAACACCTTCATTTAAAAACTGCATTTTGTGTTTACTTGTGTTGCCTTTGACTAATATTTAAATTTGTTTGATGTTCTGAAACACTTAAGTGTGACAAACCTGAAAAAAATGGGAAATCAGGAAGGGGGCAAACACTTTTTCACACCACTGTAGCTAGAGAAAATGTTCCAATATTACATATCTGTGGTAAAAGCATGTGAAACCATGATACTACCACCACCATCTTTCACAATTGCAATAAGGTTCATATGCTGGAATGTAGGGTTTTTCTTTCACCACACATAATGCTTCTCCTTTAAACCAAACTTTCTACATTGGCTTCATTTGGCCACAAGATGTTTTCTACGTCTTCTGATTTATCCAAGTGTCATGTGATCACAGCAGCACCAATGTTGTTCAATACTGTCCTTATGGTGGACTCATGAACATTAACATTGGCCAACAATAGGGAGTTCTTTAGTTGCTTAGAAGGTGTTCTGGGTTTCTTTGTGATCTCACAGACTATTACAGGGCTCTTGGAATGATCTTTGCTGGTCAACTGAGTGGTCTTGAACTTCCTCAATTTGGAAAAAAAAATCCACCAGCTTTCTCAATATTTGAAATAAATTCTATGGCTAGCTTTGGGTCATAAGTTTGGGCTTTATGACTTTAGAGCTTTAAGACAGAGGGTGCAGGCATAAGAATGCTCTGATCTGTGTGCCAGTCCATTGTGGTGGGCTTGATGTTGTAGCATCTCACGATGACCCAGCAGGCCTCCTCTCACTCAGACACAGCCAATCATGCGTGCTGAGCTACCATAAAGATCTTTTCAGATCAGTCACTACTGTCTTTTTAACAGTCTTAGAATTTAAATGAGTAAGGGTTCATTGAACCTTTCCCATGTTAATTTTAGTGTATGTGATCCAGTTAAGTGTTCCTGGTGATGCCCTGATTGTCTAAACCCAAATCATAAAAAGCTGGGACGAAGGGAAAATAAATAAATAAATAAATAAAAAGTATTAACCAAATATTTTTATGTTCTGTCTGGTCAACTTAATTTCACTTGTTAATAAACATCCATTCCTGCATTTCAGGCCTGCAACACATTCCAAAAAAGTGAAACAAGGGCAATGAGATAAAAATTTAAATGTACCTCCAAGAAAAATTAAAAGGGATTTGCATATTTCTCTCTCTACAGTGCTAAGTATCATTAAACAATTCAAGGAATTCTCCAGGTGGTACTGCGTCAAAACCATCATTCATCAATAGCTGATAAAACCACATGATTAAGGGATTATTTTGGCAAACATTTACCAAGCACTACAATACAGAGTTACATTCACAAATGTCATTTTAAACTTTACTGTGCAAAAAATAAGTTAACCATGTACAGAAGGAGCTTCGGCTTCTCTGGGCTCTGAGGCATCTGGGATGGACCATCGCACAGTGGAAAGATGGATTGTGGTCAGACGAATCAGTATTCCAGATCCATTTTTTGAAAGAAATGAATGCTGTGAGATCCAGTCCAAAGCCAAAGAGGACCATCCAAACTGTTATACTCCACAAGTGCAAAAGCAGGTCTCTGTCATGGTATGGGGTTGGGTCAGTGCCCTTGGCAAAGGTCATTTACACTTCTGTGATGGCAACATTACTGCAGAAGAGTACGCTGACATTTTAGAGCTACATATGCTGCCTTCAAGACAACATCTTCCAGGGACGTCCGTGCATTTTTGAACAAGACAATGCAAAACAAGACAAATCAGTTAGCACAAATATGCAAAACCATTCCAATCTTTCTTTGAGGAACACTGCTTCTAAACATTTCAACAATTTTCTCATTTGTTGACAAACAGCATATTCTCTGACCACCTTTGCTTCTCAAAGCCTTTCGTTGATACTGCTTGTACCAAATCATGATTGCAATCACACGATCCTTTAGTTTGTTTACCTCTTTACGAGTCCTAAATTGTCCCTGTCTCAACTTTGTTTTTGTTTTTTGGGAAAGTGTTGCAGACCTGAAATGCAGGATGTTTATTAGCAAATGAAATGAAGCTGAGCAGACAAAACATGAAATATCTTGGCTTCATACTGTCTGCAAAGAAATGAAAGTCAAATAAAATGTAAATACTGCGTTTTTATTTGAATTTTCCATACCTTCCCAACTTTTTTTCTAATTTGGGGTTGTAATCATGAAATCAGTATTAGCTAGCACCTTGCATGCAATACCACAATGATATACTTTAAGGGGAGACAGTTTAAATGAACGCAGTTTAAATGAAATCGCGGGATAAAATCGTTAAATGTTATTTTTCTTAGATAGGTCACATTCAGCTAACTAAATCATGACAGGAAGCTACAGCAACCTAAATGTCCTAGCTCCCCCTAACCATTTATATTTCCTTTCTGTATCAAATATACTAGCTAGCTAACCTTATTACTCTAATTCAACCAGAGCTGACTGTCTGCTTCAACTGTAGTGTTGGATCATTACTGAATTGTACAGGATAATAATGCAACAGCTTCAGATTGCTAATCATAATAAAGCCATCTAACACTTACTGCAAGAAACAAACCAGCCAATGTAACGTCCCATAACTACACTAGTATACACTAGGCTGCATCGGTTAAAACAAAGGCAATCACATTCATCCGTGAAGTAATATTACGTACCCAGCTCTTAAAAAGCAATACAACTTCTGATCCAGTTCAAGCTCAAAGGCTGAGACCTGCTACAAGTGCCACATCAACTCACATCAACTCACATCAACTGCTAGCCTTCAGCCATCTTTACGCATGCGTGCTTTTTTCAACACCCGTATTCCGATAGAACCCGCCTGCCACGCTACAATACCCGTAATACGGCACATGGAATCGAGTTAGACAGATTAAATTAATCATACACACCGATTCCGTTTATACTTGGTCTATGCATGTGTCTTGTGTCGGGACTGTACACAGATAAGCGTTTAACCACATTACCACTGAGTCAGACGCGTCTGGAGCCAACCAGATTCAAATCTGACTGTTGTATCCCGCGTAATATGTAAATCAGCTTCTAAGACGGGCCCACCTACTTCCTGTGTTGTTTAAAGTTTTTGTTCGCGTCATAGGTGCTGCATCAAATTCCTTATTGTACACTACCTATTTAATGAAGCGCTAACTTCAGGAGTTGATGTTTAAAAGTACCCGGCTGTTAATGTTTAATAACTGCTTAGGTTCGAAAGTCTGCCGTTTTATAATAAATAACCTAATAAACATTAAAACTGTGTTAATCAGCCATGCTCTCCACGATTGTTTGGGCAGCCATGAAGTGATGGACGTCATGGATCACGTGTTCGTGCAGGGATTGGGTAGCCAGGAAAAGTCTTGGAGTGATTTTTTTTATTTATTAACAAATGAGAAGCTACTCATATATATATATATACTGCTCAAAAAACTAAAGCGAACACTTAAACAATATGACTCCAAGTGTTC
>JAJAGP010005592.1:0-31335 GCA_025084515.1 Ancistrus triradiatus
TATATATATATATATATATATATATATATATATATATATATATATATATATATATATATATATATATATATATATAAAATTTTATTTTTTTTAAGATAACTATATATACTATAGATAAAGATAGCATTAAGATCTCCCTTCACTGTAATTACCAGCCTAACCCAAACTAAAGTTTTTTTTCAACCATGTATTCCACGTTAGTATACTGCGCTGCATGACGGCACTTAGCAGCTCAGTGCCATTGTTTGTCTGTGGAGACTGTATGGCATTATTATTGATTAAATGCACCTGTTAGCAAAGGGTATGAATACTTTAACCCACTGTCCACATACTTCTGTCCATGAAATCTGTTACTTTTCTTTGTCAGTCTCCTGTATATGACCTCTGACACATTTGAAATCCGCCAGATGTTTAGATTCTGGTGCCAAACTTTCCGTCACTGTGAACCTAACAACCTGTGTGGGACTGGTGAAGGTCATGTACTAATAAATAGGCTGACTACAAAGGCATGCTTGTGGTGAAAAGTATGACACATCACACTTTGAACATCTCTGCTAAATGAAGGATAAGCTAGCCTCTTCACACCCAGCTCTTGTTCATTTTATGGTAGATTTTAGTTGGCGCCAGAATTGTTGGCAGTGTTGGTTTGGGTATTGTTTAAGAATGACCTATACTGGTACTGTTCCAAAACCTTGAATTCAAAACAATCTTCGATAATCAAATAACTTTTAAGAACACTGAGCAGACTGCTGTGTTTATCACGTCACAGCAGTGTGGCAGAACAGAGAGACTGTAGGGCATTTCCTGGGTTTAGTGCACAGTAGTTTAGTTCAACTTTAATGGTTTAAGGTACTTTGTATTCCAGCGAGTGAACTTTACTAATATTGTACTACTGGACAGATCATGTCTCAGTGAGTCTTAAGTATTGCTGAATCATTAATAGGGATGCACCGATATTGAATTTCTTGGGCCGATACGATAACTGCTTTTTATCACATTATTGTGGCCGATACCGATGTTAAAAAACGATAATTTAACCTTTCTGCAGTAAATCATACAGAAAATAATTTTTGCAATAAAATAAAATAGTAAACAATAACAGTTAAATCAGGAAAAATTGTTTAATTTTAACCTTTCCTGAAAAAGGTAGAAATCTTATGATTGAGAAGCTCCAAGAAAGAAGCACTATCAGATATTTTGCTTAATGAATAACAGCCAAAAGAAAAATAAATATTGGTATGTAAATAGATTACAAATATCGGTTATTATATCGACTAAAATTCTAATATCGGACAGATGCCGATATCTGAAAAAAGTCCACATATCGGCAAATAATATATCGGCCGCCGATACATCGTGCATCACTAATCATTACTGTATTATTCATGGTTATGATGTTTTTGGTTTTCTGTGCAGTTTTATATATTTAATGTTACCATATTAAAAGCGATCCATTTCCACCTGTAACTTGTTAGTTAATTGTCTCCATAAAAGCCTTATTTACTGTTTTATGCTTAATATTGTACATTTTTAAGGATGTTGTGGTTACAAATCTACAGTGGAGCAAAAAAGTATTAGGTCAGCCACTGATTGTGCAAGTTCTCCTACTTAGACAGATGAGAGAGGTCTGTATTTTTCATCATAGGTACACTTCAGCTATGAGAGACAAAATGAGGGAAAAAAAAATCCAGGAAATCACATTGTAGGATTTTTAAAGAATTTAATTTATATCATGGTGGAAAATAAGTATTTGGTCACCCACAAACAAGCAAGATTTCTGGCTCTCGCAGACCTGTAACTTCTTCTTTTAAGAAGCTTTTCTGTCCTCCACTTCTCTGTGTTAGTGGCACCTGTTTGACAGCTTATGCAACCTTATAATCCAAACAGTTGTTGGATCTTGCAGTCGGTGCATCACTAGTCCTTATCGTTTCTAAACGTTTCAGTACTCTGTAGTACCAAGACACTTTGGTTGTTCCCTTTTGGGTAGTGATTTTCAGTACCCAGCCACAGTGTCTGTTCTGTGATTAATTTGCTTAATCACATATAAATATGAGAATAATGAAACTTTTATTGACATAAATGTTCTCAGAATGTAAAAAAACAAACCCTGATTAAAGGATGTTCATCAGAAGCATTTTGAGAGTATCTCAATAGCATCTGAGAGACACTCGATACTGAATCTCCATAGATCCTCCAGGGTCCTTGGCTTTCTTATGAGTATTCTCCTCTTTTGCTCATCCCACATGGGTTCACTGGGGTTGAGGTCAGAGGACTGGGGTGGTCATATCAGAATCTTGAATTTGTGTGGAGTTAGGTGCATGTTTGGTACCAGTCAACATTCCAGTAGTGTTTAATAAGCTCCAGGTGCATATGTTTGTAGTTAGATAATAGAAAGCCCTTCCTCTGTCATGCCTTTCAAAAGGTTTGTAGGAGCCGCTGTGCATTAATATTCTAGGATATTTCATTTTTAAAATGCTTAAAACACGCTGGCACCAGCGGCCTTGTCTTATAAATATATTCATACATACAGTAGATGCATATAAAGGCAAATGTGGCCATAAAGATCTGCTATAGAAATCTGAACACAAAGCAGAGCTGCTGCAGGCACTGCATGCCCAAGATGCAGTCTAGAATATCAAGTGGTTGCAAGCAGTGTGTGGGTCAATACAATGTGTATGTTTTTACTTAGACCAGAAAAACTCAAAAAGGATTGAAGAATGCTTATTTCTTGGAAAATGTAGTTGTGTTGATTAAGATACATGAATAGGTTTGCTCATTCAATGCTGGGGTGTTACTAATTTACGTAAATAGTTGAAGTCTTAAAACTGTGGACATCATGGTTGTCTTTTAAAAGTTTAACTACAGTATGGAGGATGTAACCTAGCAACTGTAAAATGCCCTTGTCGTGATATATAAACTTGATGTCAGCTATAGCATGTATTCTGTTTGTTATTGAATTTAATTGTATAGGGCATTTGGTCACATGGGCTCGGTATTTCCTTATAGATTTTCCAGTATCATTCACTGAAATTCTCTATGTATATAAGGGAATGTTGGATCGTGTACTGTGATCAGAAATATTCATCCCCGCAGAGAAAATGAGGATTTGTAGCTGTAAACTTTATCAGAGCTAGATCTTTTTATCAGTTGAATGTTAGAGCAAATGAACAAAGGAAATTTTGCCAATTTTAAAAGCTACTGCCAGTCTCTCTGATGATTAACCCATTGGGAACTCAAAAACAACTGAGAATTTTCTTCAGCTGTGATGTGGTAATCGGCACCCAGGAATGTGTTCAAGGTGTGTTCAACTATGGTGAAGATTAAGGAGCTGTCACAGAAGCTGAAAGAGGAGATGATAAAAAAGGACAGCGGGTATAAGAACATATCTAAGACTTTGAGCGTTCCTACATGCACCATTGGGAGCATTATACAGAAGTTCAAAATGTATGGCACAGCAGCAGATGTGATGGAAAGCCCAAAATGTAGTCAAGAGGCCTTATCAGGACAATGAAGTAAAACCCCTGTGTTCCTGCAGAATGTTCTACAGATACAGGATGGCCTGATGAAGGCTGGGACGAATGTCAGTGTCAACCATAAGATCACTTTACAACAAAGGACTACATGGTTGGACTGCACGGTGCACCCCCTATTGTCCAAGAAGCACCAGAAGGGTTGACTAGAATAGGCCTGCAGAGTTCTGAGACACAGTTGAATGTTTAGTTTTATTTGTAAACCTACTTTGAGACTATACCCTTATTAAAAGTTCTATATAAATAAGTCTGACTTTGGTAGCTCTGGTGTTCACTGATGCTGAAGGGAGAAGGGGAACTCTTATAATGCACCAGATTAATTCATCTTCCGCCATCAAATATTACAATAATGTGTCATCACTGTTATTATGGTGTCATTATTGGGGATGGTTCCAGTTTTTGAACAGTTCATTCTCTAGTAAATTTGTATTGAAATTACTTGGTAGTAATAGAGTGCGTTCTGTTAACACTAAGTGATGAGGAAGTGTAGACGGAAAGAAAATCGGAATGAACCTAAATCAATTCGGTTGACCATGTTAAATCGTCAAGCGGAATCAGCCAAGAAAATTGCAATCAGTGTGTCTAGTTTGAAAGAATCACCATCTGTAACAATTTCATTACAACTTTACATATGTAGCTAAAATGGAAATTGTTATTAGGTTTTCTACTGATGTACGCGAAGTATATATTTCAGTTTATACAGTATGGCTAGTAGTATGCATTAAAGAACTCCTATTTCCATGTTTAGGATGAGTCCCGTATTAAGGTGACCGTGGTGGAGGCCAAGCCTGTGGATCACAAGGAATACAGCAAGAGGCTGATCATGAACATCAGGAAGATTGCCGTGCAATAGGAGCACTGTTACTTCCAGCCAGAGCACTGTTCTGCACAATGAGCAGGACTTCAATCTAATCTGCAACATATGTGTTTGCATCCTGTTGTCTTTGTGTTTAGTTATGTCTTCAAAGTCTGCAAAATCTAATTTTCCCTTGTAAAGGAGCCTTTTTTCTGTTTCTTGTTGTAATTTTTTTTTCTTCTTCCATTGACCTGTGGTGCACAGTGGGAGCAGTCTGGTTAGTGTGTGCAATGTTAACTACTGCTGATTAGAAGGAGCAGTGGGTGGTATTTGGAATCTGCTGACCATTTAGTTACAGGTATGGGGGTTTGTACAAAACATGGAAGGGGTTTTAGAATGGTAGATGGTGGCAGATCACAGGTCAACCATTATGATTTCATAATGTGTCGTGTGTGTGTGTGTGCTGCTGTTTGCTGTTGGGTTTTTTTTCTTTCCGATTTGGCAGTCCAGTCAGTAAGCTGCTGTCTCTTAGCATGCCTGTTCTAGATCTGCGTCTCCCTGATAAGCCCACACATTCTCAGACCTCCCAGACACAAGCACTCGGTATATGTAGATATTTTTTCTGTACAACTCAGTTTTGACACACAAATAAAAATGAGAGCTCTTCAATGGTGTGCATTTTTTGCGTTATTAGAAATGTTGCAAGGCATGATTTCAAACACCTATTTATATTAAATGTTTCAATCCAGACAGAAATAACATGTTTTCAGTTTCCCCAAAATGTTGGAAGGTTGATCTTGGAATCTAGTTATGTTTGCAATGTCCCAACAAACTGTCTGTGTACTAACTGGTGTTTAGTACAAAACTATGGAATTCAGAATGCAGCATATTGTGTTTTCCTCCATGCCCTTTTCCATTTAGACATTTGGCTGATGCTGTTATGCTGAAACAAGTCTGACAAGGTACGAGCCAAGCAATTGATTGTTAACGGCTTTGCGACAGAGCCCAACAGTGGGAGCTTGATAGTGCTGGGACTTGAACCCTGAACCTTCCAGTCCATTGTATAGAACCTTAACTGCTGTCTTTTCACAGTCCCATTTGTGTTGCTAATGACTTTTTGTTGCAGTGAGGGTACTTTAGCAGTGCCGTTCCAAAGCGGATCTATAAAACCTGTAAATGAATTAACAACAACTTTTTAAGCCGTGTTATCTGTTCTTTCCTAGTCATCACTCGAGTTGTTTGTCTACATTTAACAAAGTAAGATCAGTTTTTTTCATGTTGATTAGTGACAAGGCTCATTATCCACCGTCTGGAAAGTATGGCTAACCCCATTTCCCACAAGAAGCATAATTAGTCCTTGGGCCTGTGGCCAATTCCAGTCTCAAAGCTGTTGGTGGGTTTGGGTCGGGTGCTGTGCAGGTCCAGTTAAATATTTCACACAACCAAGCTCAGTCACTTCCTGTTGGAATTGGGACTACATTTACGTTTTACAGCATTTAGCAAGACGCCCTTAACTCCAGAGCGACTTACAATTGGTACAGTCCTTAGTCTTACAATCCAAGCGATTGTTTACCAGTGACGGCTTGGCTGGGTGGATTTGAACCCTGGACCTTCTGGTTTCATAAAGTCCTGCAACCTTAACCACTAGCCACTACAGTCCACAAGTGGACTGTGGTAGCCTAGTGGCTAAGGTAACTGGACTCTGGATTAGAAGGTTTGAGGGTACAATCCCACCTCTGCCAAGCTGCCACTGTTGGGTCCTTAGCAAGTCCTAACCCACAATTGCTTGGTTGTAAGACTGTACCCACTGTAAGTCGTCTGGAAAAGGGTGTTCTGGCTTAAATGCTGTAATGCATGGACCTTGTAAATGGAAAACCTTTACAAGCGGACAAATAGTAGGAAGCCATGATGCATCCTTATCTACACAGTGGGACTTCGTGTACATGAGTCCCTAATCTATGGAGGGATCATTTTTGACATCCATCATAAGTTGGAGTTTATATATACTGTACATATCATAGTGTAAGCTTGCCTTAAACATGCTTAAACATAAAGCTAATTAGCGAAGGGGGTCTGGTTAAAAAATAGCTGAATTTTCAGTTGGAGGTTAAGAAAAAAATATAACCCTTATGTTAAATGTTAGAAACAGATTAGAAACAAATAAGCTCCTCAAAATAAATTCTGAGGTATGAAATAGGACAAAAGAGCAGAGGTAGTAGACTAAAGAGCAGTGACTAAGAGACATTATTGTAAGAAGAGGTTGAGTCCTTCATTCTCGAGTTGTTTCATGCTCCGCTTGGAAGTACTTCCACCAGTAAGGGCTTATGGCATATGGACTTGAAATGGGATCTGGCATGCGGATGTGGGTTCATTCTCTGGGTACAAGGAAACTGCTTTGGGGATGTTGTAGCCTCACGTATTGGCAGGGAAATCTTGGTTATTGAGAGAACGCCAAAGGTAAGGATTAATATAAAGTCAGTCCTTACATCCCTCACTGTATTGGCTCTGTTCTGCACATCAGGTTTGTAGGTCATCTCTTTCCCTTCCTCTGTGTCTGAAAGACTACGGCCTAGTGTGTGTAGGCTGAAGCTGTGCAGTTTGGAGGTTTTGTCCAGTAGATAATAGGGGTGCCTTCGACTCAAGCCTTCAAGTAGCAGCAAGAAGACTGACTGACTGTTTTATTGTATGCATGCACCAAGTAACAGTAGAAAGTATTCAAACGTTCTTGGGAAGGTGATAAGGTGCTTCAGAGGACCTCCACTACTAGTTCTAACTGGGGGAAATCAACACACACACTGGAAAATACGGAGATACCTGGAGTGGGGTAATTGGTAGGAACGGCCTCCCTGATTTGAACCAAGTACTGTAATGTTATAATATTTCTGGCAAGTCATGGACTTCAATAACAAACACTCACTTCGAACACAGGTGCTCACAATTTAACCTTGCTACCAATAGCACCTTGGGCGGAAAGATCATCAATTGTGGGCCTATGTCTCTGACTTGACGCATATGTTTTCTAGATACTCAGGTGAAAAAAGAGGGCAGAGCTTACTAACTAACTGTCACAGCCTGGGCCAAGTTGCAGAATTGAACTTGGACTGGTAATAGTTTTTAGACATGGCAAAGGTTGGCGCTGTTTTAGATGTTTTTGGCCAACTGGACTGGGTGTCTCCATAGATGAACACTTGATCGAACAGTGGTTGGGAAGTGTTAACCTCTAAACCTCTACTGGTTATAATTGGTAAGTCAATGAAGGACCTTAGGAACTTCCTTCTCAAGTCTACCTGCATCTTTTTCAAGAAGACATTCCAGAAAGTCCCCTGCGGTGTGGAATGCATCAATGTGGCGGAAGTTGTATTGTGGTTTATAATCCTCAGTCCTTCAGTGGTAGGGCTGGCAGTCATTGAAGAGATCAGGAAGAAGCTAAAGGCACTGGACCTTTTGGAATGACACACGTGGTTGTGGCCCTTTTTTCCAAAATGAGACAAGAGTATTTTCCAGTCAAGGTAAGAATTACCTTCTACAGACTCCATGGAAAAACTTTGCGCCAGAGTGTTGGAGAGAGTCCTGTAGTTTAACCCTAGGTTCAAGAGGACAAGGCAGGTTTCCACTCGGGCAAAACGACATACCAGCTTTTTTCGCTTGCATAGCTTTTTGAGCGATCAGGGGAGTATGTTGATCCAATCTATATGTGCTTTGTGGACTGTTGGAGGAGGCATATGAAAATGTATCTCCATGTATGCTGTGGGGGACACTGCAAGAATATAAGGTACCAGTGTCACTACTTTGTGCAATCTGCCCTCTATGAATGTGGTTAGTGTTGCGTCTGTGTACTTGGCCTCAAGTCAAAGTCATTCACTGTGTCCTTGGGCTTAGGTCAAAGTCATTCAAGATAAGGTTTGGACTCCTTGGGTGCACCTTGTCTTCATTCCTGTTTTGGGTATTCTTGTACACGATATCAACATGCAGACAAGACTGGAATGGGGTTCACTATGTGAAGGCTAATGGTGATATGTTATTTGCAGCTCGTGCTGTCTTCTAATATTAAACATGGCGATCATTCAACATGCACTTGAGTGTTTTGTTCCTGGTTTTGAAGTGGCTGGGAAGGCAATCAGCCCCTCCAAATCTGAGGCCATGGTGTTTTCCCAAAAAAAAAGTGGGTGCACTCTACCCCCAGTGAAGGAGTTCAAGTATAGGTGTTCCCCTTTTACGATGGCCCAACTTAAGATATTTTAACTACGATGGGAATCCGATAATAAACATAAATAAACATTCAGCAGAAACTGTACTCTGGATTTTGAATTTCCTGGGCAAACATAGTATACACAGTACTCTCCTGCAGTGTGAGATGTAGGAAGTCGTGTGGTGGGTGTGATGAATGCTGGGAAATTTAGAGAGGACTAGACTCGCCATGGACTATGATGTTTGCAGACGACATTGTGATCTGTAGTGAGAACAGGGAACAGGTAGAAGAGAACTTGGAGAGATGGAGGTATAATCTGGAAAGGAGAGGAATGAAAGTCAACTGTAGTAAGACAGAATACATGTGTGTAATGAACGGAGGCAGGTGGAACA
Source organism: Ancistrus triradiatus (assembly GCA_025084515.1). Classification (NCBI taxonomy): domain Eukaryota; kingdom Metazoa; phylum Chordata; class Actinopteri; order Siluriformes; family Loricariidae; genus Ancistrus; species Ancistrus triradiatus. The sequence continues at coordinate 8,908 of JAJAGP010005592.1, forward strand.
GTCAGGCTACAGGGATCAGTGGTCACAAGGTCCAGGAGTTCAGGTACTTTGGGATCAACTGTCCAAGGACATGGGCAGTGTGGAAAGTGGTAAAGACGAGAGTACAGGCAGGATGGAGGGGTGGAGAAAGTGTCAGGATGCTGTGTTACAAAAGGGTTTGCAGCAAAAGTGACAGGAAAGATTTTATAAGAGAGTAGTGAGACCACCTGTTATATGGGTTAGAACAGTGGCACTGACAAGAGACAGGAAGCAGAGCTGGAGGTGGAGAACTTAAGAGTTGAGGTTCTCTTTAGGAGTGTCTAGGGTGGACAGGATTAGGAATGAGATCATCAGAGGGACAGCACAGGTTGGAAAATTGGGAGACAAAATTCGAGAGGGAAGACTGAGATGGTTTGGACATGTGCAGAGGAGGGATAGTGGATATATTGGTAGGAGGATGTTGGAGATGGAGCTGCCAGGCAAGAGACGGAGAGGAAGACCGAAGAGGAGTTATATGGTTGTGGTAAATGAAGATATGCAGGGAGTTGGGGTGAGAGTAGAGGACGTGTTGGACAGGGTGAGGTGGAAACGTTTAACTCGCTGTGGTGACCCCTGATAAAGGGAGAAGCCGAAAGAAGAAGAAGACGTGATCGCACAATAATCTTTTTTTGTTTGTTTGTTTTTCACTGTCAATACATCATTCAATAAATTTAACGAGGTATTAAATTTTTTTTTTTCCAGCCGGCTCGGCGGGTAGCACTGTCACTTCACAGCAAAAAGGTCCTGGGTTCAATCCCAGGTGGAGCAGTATAGGTCCTTTCTGTGTGGAGTTTAAATCTCCTCCTTGCATCCACATGGGTTTACACTGGGTGTTCCGGTTTCCTCCCACAGTCAAAAGACATGCGTGTTAGATTAATTGGTATCTTTAAAGTGCTCCTACTGTGCCACTCTGTGTATGAGCCCTACTGTGATTGGCACCCTGTTTAGAGTTGTTCTTGCCTTGGGCCCTATGGCCCCAGCTAGTCACTGGCTCTCCCGTGACCCTGTCCAGGATCAGGTGGATAAGAAATAGAATGATTGAATGTTAATGACTTTGCTCAACTGTAGGTTACTGTAAGTGTTTTGAGCATGATTAGGGAACGCTACACAGGAATTTGGCAGTTCGAGACATGGAAAGTCGTGTGGCAGGAGTGCTGAGCAAGGGTCCTTGAGCTAGGTCCTAAACCCACACTTGCTTGAGTTAAGTCTGTTTCAGTTGTAAGTCTGCTAAATGACTAAATGCAAAATGCACCTCAGAGCAGAGCTGCTGCTCCTGTGAAACGAGAGGTGGCAGTTGAGGTGGGTTGGGCATTTCACAAGGCTGACCCCTTGTCGGCTCCTGCTGAAACTGTTCAAGGCATGCCCCACTGGAGGGAGACCCCAGGGCAGATCATTTTACTCCTCATTATCACCTAATAATTCTGAAACTGACTACAGGCTTGATCTCGAATTCAGTCAGAGTATATGAATGGAGAGAGAGAGACTGGCTGGACAGGCTCATGGTATTGTTTTCTGGAATGTTCTCCAGACCAATTGACATTTACATTTAGAGCATTTAGCAGATGTCTAATCCACTGTCATCTCATCGAGTTACTCACAGAAGGGGTTGTATTCTGTTGGGAGTTAATGCAGGAATAGAACATCAAACATGATAATTAAGGGGCGAGACAACCAAAGAACCGTCTTTTTTATTTAAATGTGTATGTGCAGTCTCAATCTTTGCTTAAGTGCTGAGTGAAAAGTGGGGTCATTAGTCACTGTTTGAAAATAAGACAGGAGACTGCCATTTGGACATCCAGTGGATATTCTTTTAATCACATGGTTGGCAGTACAGTGAAGAATCTTGATACTTTCTTTTGACCTTGAGTGGTAGCTTCAACTGGGACATGCTTGAGTCTTGAAGGGTACAAGGTAATACTTATGGAAAAATTACTATTAGTAACTAGTAATACATTTTACTTTATTACAAATAAACAAATCACAGTATAACACCCACCAATTTGTTTAATGGCTGATTATTCTGGCTATTAAACAATGATGGCCTATTTCTTCCAGTCAAGTAGAGAAAAAAAATCACTCAATGCCAAGAAAACAAATATGGAATCACCTTGTAATTTGCATTTCTAAAACATATCAGAAGTAGTCTAAAAAAATGCAAATTAGCCTACTTACAAACCTTAATGTGAGTGCTTATGTTAAAGAGATGTTGGATTTAGTTAATTGAAAGGAAAAACACTGGCCCAATAAGAGAGTTGTCAACCGAACAATGAATTATAAAACTTCCTCAAGAAGGAAATCCTACATGGAGTGTGGTAGATGTTGGCGGTTAGCTGTGTCTAAAATTAGCTGCAAATATAAACAAAATTGTAAGGAAAACAGGTGAATAAACCAAGTAAGACTTCATCCTGTAATGATATAAACTTCAAAGCAATAAACCAAAAGGAGGAGCAATTAAATAGTAATTTAGTTTTTGTTGTTGATGGTTCCATTTTTCCTTTTACTTGATCTGGAAAAAAATATGCCATTAATTAAAATAATTTGACTTAATTTGTTATACATAAGCTTCACAATGGCAGAATGTTCAGCTGTTAAATGAAAGTAGTTTTTGTCATATCTGTGATTTGTTTATGTGTTACGATGTAAAAAAAAAAAAAAGCTGGGTAAACATCCTCTAAAGTGTGGTGATGTCATAATTTTTGCTAGGAGTATTACAGGGTGAAATTTGATCAAAGCCTTTAGGTAAGCCTGTAGGGTCTGGTCCATTTTTGCTTTATAGGTCTGATGTGGGCAGCTATGGGGAGATAGTGAAGGGAATGGAGTAGTGTGATGTGAAATAACTTTGGTAAATAAAAAACAGACATGCTGAGCACTGCAGATGTTTTGCTATAACAACACAGTGGACACGCACCTGGGTAGCTGCCCTGGGAAGGAAAGGTCAAATCATGATGCTCTACAGGAGACACCTATGTGGCTGGGTCAGTTTGGCTATATGAGCCAAGAAACTTAGCTGGTTATCAAAAATTACTCTGAGGTTTCTTGCATTCTCAGGGGGTGCGATGTAGGCATTATCCAAGGAGGTGGCGAGATTATGATATGAGGACATCATGGATGTCCCCAGGAATGTAAAGCAGCTCAGTTCTGCTAGGGTTTAGCTTCAAATGATGAGCTGACATACATAACAAGGTGCCCTCCTGACGTGCTGAAAATGATTTCGTTTTATATACCAGTGAGAAACCATGTGAGGTTATGATTTCACAGAGAGAATGGGTGTAGAGAGAGAAAAGAAGAGGACCCATCACTGAGCCTTGGGAGAATCCAGCTGAGAGATCACCTGTTGGATCCCCTCAATGATACCTGATATGATCGTCCCACCAGGTAGGAAGCAGGTCACTGCCAGGATAAGCTTGTGATTTCATTTCTGGAGGAGATGGAAATGAAATTCTTATGGTTGACAGTGATGAAAGGTCAAGAAGCATCAGAACTGATGAAAGTTTAGCTACACTAGCGATTTGAAAATTCACAGAAAGAGCCACTACAGCAGTTTTTGTGAACTGTGCTGCTTTTAAACCTGGCTGTTTATGACACTAGATCATTTTGTATGAGAAATGTGGACAACTGGTAGTAGACACCATGTGTAACTATTTGAGAGGAAAGAGTGGAAAGCTACTGGTCTGTAGTTATGTCTGTAGTCTGTAGATATCTGCGGTCTCTTGCGTGACACAGCTCATCTTTTTCCTTCCAGCAGATGTGCAGACCTACGCATGCACATCAGCATGGATGTCAGCTCATCATTTGAAGCTAAACCGTAGCAAGACTGAGTTGCTTTACATTCCTGGAGACACATGTCCTTGTCAAGATGTTGTCATCTCCCAGGTAAACTCCTCTATTGCACCCTCTGAAAATTCAAGAAACCTTGGAGTAATCCTTGGTAACCTGCTGAGTTTTTCTGCTCCATATTGCAAATTGACCCCCATATGCAGATATCTTCTGAACAACACACAGGAGACATCGACCATTCCTATCCAGTGATGCCACCCAGGTATTTGTCCAGTCTGTTGCTGTATCATAAACATACACCATTGCAGTGCTCTTCTGACTGGTCTTCCCATGTGTAAAATCTGATCCTGGTTCTGCAACTGTTTCAGAATGCAGCAGCACGTCTGGTTTTCAATTTACCCAAGTTTTCTCATGTCATCTTACTTTGATGCTTCTCATCAAACCCCACTCAGTACCACCCTATTGAGACCTAAGCTTGGCTCTACTGGATACACCATTCAAGATCAAAGTAAGACGAGCATCAAGACTCTTCTGTGTATTAGTACCCAGGTGGTAGACTGATCTTCTACTGAGTTTCCGAACGGCTGAGTCTCTTGCTGTCTTCAAATGGCAACTGAAGACTCACATTTTCACTTAGTACTGAAGAGCAGACTGCAACTGCACTTACACATTCATTTAAAATATATATTGTTCCTCTGCATTGATTATCTGTGGATTTGGATATGGTTTTAGTTGGGTCATTAGATTAATTGACGTTGTTAGACCTGTTTTAGGTCTTCTATAGCCTGCCAACATGTTCTCTAGCCCCCCCAAATAAACATGCATTATTAGTTTAAATAGTAAATAGTTTTCTTATTTATTTTCTCTCATTCAACAGTGCCATCTCTCTCCATATCCATAATGTAATTAAATTTGATGCACTAGCACCTGGGGGAGGTGCTGCTGCCCCAAAACGTCCCTGAATTGGAGCGCTGCACCAGTTTACTAAAATACGCAAGTGAAAGCATCTCAAATAACAGCCAGTGCCTCTAGATCTCATTGTGATTATTGGAATATTGTGATTATTCAACCTGTTTCTAGTTTTAGTTGTACAGAAGTTAAATAGTTTTCTCATAATGAAATTTCTTTTTGTATTTCGCTACTGGATTAAAGAAAAGCCTTAGTCTGCTAACAAAACTAGATATAAAAACCTTATTTTAACTGATGCTGCCACCTTTTTTTGCATCTAGACCCCCTTAGTAAAAGCTTAGCCCCATTTTCATAAATCTCTAGCGACACCCCTCAGTGGGGTTGTGTTCTTGGGCTGTTGCCTATTTGTACTACAATGATTTAATATCTATTAAGACAAATACAAAGCACTTCTGTAAGCTGCACTGGATAAAGGATAATGCTGTAAATGTGTAGAGTTGTTCAAGATGGGAATGGCTCTTGACATCTTGAAAGGAGAAGGAACATGACTGATGTCAGATTGCTGGATGAGAGAAGCTGAAGTAAAGCATGTTAAGCTGTTGAGAGGCTAGATATCCGTAAAGGGAATAGTGGCGGAAGTTAAAGAATGGCTCTATGATCTTGTCATCAAAGAATATACCAAAGGATTCAGCAGTTAGGTGGAGATTGAGGAGACGGAGGCGGGTTGAGTTGACTCTAATCTGCTTGAAGCAGTTAATGAAGATTAATGAATGGAAACTCAAATTGAACTAAAATCAAATCTAACAACTTGTGATTGTTTGTTGTATTATGTTTGTCATTTCTGTCGATTTTATCCTCCAATTCAATAGAAAGCTCCGTTAGTTTTACAGAGTACAACAAAGGTGAAAATGTTAGCTTTACAACAGTATATGGCCTTGTGAAATGCTATCAGCTGCTGTATAAGATTGTTATGCATCAAGAATGACACCCATGTAATTTATGGAAAGATGGAGAATGGATTTGGACTTCATGCCCTTCTGGTTCTATTTAGACACCATCTGTGACAGATGCTTACCTTGTGTCACTTCTGGGCTTTTTATCTTTGGCTCTTCCTGATGGACATTTCCTGATAAGGGATTGTCACACTGAGGCAGCAATAGGTAAACTTTGTGAAGAGAGTGTAACCAATCCCTGGCATGATAAGAATAAGCAGAAGAGATTCTGGAGAAGCACAAGGATTATCTCGGATGCTTGCCTTGTAGACAGATGCTTTCTCCCTTGTTACCCACTCTATTGTGAGCTTCTTGGCACATTTTAAAACTGCCAATAAAGGTGACTGCAGTAATGATGATGGCAGTTTGCTTGGTTGCATACCCGCCTCTTGGTCTGCGCAGAAGCTTTCTAACCTTATTAAGACCAAGGAATTAAGCCCTGAGTACCTCGTTATCTTGTAGACAATAGTGTAGACCTCCTTGAAAAATAGCATGGATGAAAGAACTTCATGGCCACCTGTTCTTATCCCTCCTGGGTTTCAGTGTTGCCTGAAAGTTTGTGAATTTCTACATTTTTGCATAAATATGATCTAAAACATCATATTTTTGCATAAATTCTAAAAGTTAATAAAGCAAACCCAATTAAATAAACAAGATTAAATTATTATTCTATGTTATTTATTGATTGAAATGATCCAATATTACTTATCTGCAAGTGAACCATTGCTTTCAGTATCTGGTGTGGACCGACTTCGTTCAGTAATAACTGCAACTATTCTTTTCACTAATTGTTTATCAGTACTACACATCAGGCTTGGAATTTTAGGCAATTCCTTTGTTCAGAACAGTTTCAACTCTGGGATGTTGGTGGGTTTCCAGACATAAACGTCTTCCACTACTTTTTGGTTGACTTGTCCATTCTAAAACATTAACTTTAGTCCTTATTTAATCATTCTGTGGGAGAATGGACATAGGGTTATGTACAGTGGGGCAAAAAAGGACATGAACGGGGTCATGTATCTTGAGATTTTAAGCCAAAGCCTCCTTCCATCAGTGAGAGCACTGAAGATGGAACATGGCTGGGTCTTCCAGCATGACAATGATCACAAACACACCGCTTGGGCAAATGAAGGAGTGGCTCCGTAGAAAGCATTTCAAGATCCCTAGAGTGGCCTAGGTCTCCAGACTAAACCCCATAGAAAATTTGTGGAGGGGAGTTGAAAGTCCGTGTTGCCCAGCGACAGCCCCAAAACATCACTGCTCTAGAGGAGATCTGCATGGAGGAATGGGCCAAAATACCAGCTACAGTGTGTGCTAACCTGCCTGAAGACTTACAGGAAACGTTTGACCTCTGTCATTGCCAACAAAGGTTATGTTACAAAGTGTTGAGTTGAACTTTTTGTTATTGACCAAATACTTATTTTCCACCATAATTTACAATTAAATTCTTTAAAAACCTACAATGTGATTTCCTGTATTTTTTTCTCATTTTGTCTCTTATAGTTGAAGTTGTCTTAGCTATGATGAAAATTACAGACCTCTCTCATCTTTCTAAGTAGGAGAACTTTCACAATCAGTGGCTGACTAAATACTTTTTGCCCCACTGTATTGGTAGCATGCTTAAGGTCATTGTCTTGCTGGCCCACACTGTCTTGAGATTCAGTTCATGGACAGCCAAAAGCTTTTTTTTTTGGTCTCATCCATCCTCAAAATGTTTTTCAAATAGCTTTTTTGCATTCTAGATGTGTCATGTGATGGGAAGCAGTGTTCTTTTTGGAAAGCAGTTGCTTTCTCCTTGCACGCTACCATGCACATCATATTTCAGTGTTCTCCTTATGGTGGACTCATGAATTTACCAATGTGAGTGAGGCCTTTAGTTACATACCCTGGGTTTCTTTGAGACCTTGCGGACTGTTACACATTTTGCTCTAAGAATGATCTTTGTTGGTTGATAGAGTGACAGTGGTGTTGAATTTTCTCCATTTGCTCACAGTCTGTCTGACTGTGGATTGGTGGAGTCCAAACTCTATATAGATGGTTTTGTAACCTTCAACAGCTACTTTTCTGAGGTTCTCTGAAATCTCCTTTGTTCATGCTGTTGATATAAATGTGAGGATTAGTGTCCACTGATCATTCTGTTGTCATCCTGTTGATTAAAAACACCTGACTCTAATTTTACCTTCACAGTGACTGACAATCTTAGAGGTTCAAATACTTTTGCAATTACAGATATGTAATAATAGATTGTTTTCCTTAATAAAATAAATGAGTAAGTTAATATTTCTGTCTCAATTATTGATCTACTTTAAGGATCTTTGTAAAAAATGTTATGTCTTATGTGGTCATATATATTTATGCAGAAATATAGAAAATTCTAAAGGGTTCACAAACTTTCAAACACCACTGTAATTGTAATAAATATGATAAGTGAGAATTGTTATTGTAGAGTATTTGGTTTTGCAGCTCTCATGAAAACTTAAAATGCATTGTATATTCAGTTGTTTCAATTCTTCTCACAGAGCTTGGACCCACCACAATTCATGAACATGTCACTCTGCTAAATGACTCACTCATCACAGGATACTGCATCTTCGGGTGAATGTGTGACAGACTGTTTTTGACATTTTTATGTGAAACCCTGGCAATGTCAGTGCAATGCAGAAAAATGGACTGAACTACCTCCGCAGTTTGGCTTTAATGATGACGGATAGAAGGTTGCATGGTGTGTATGTCTCTTAATATTCACAGACATGGTGTGAACATGGGCATTTGAGGGGAAGAGAGAGCTTGTGAGGCTCTGTCGATGGCTCAGGCTCACTACATCTCTGCAGGATATCAATAAGCTCGAATCCGAGCAGCACACCACCTGTGCAGGAATGCAGCTCGAATCTACATCCGTATCCTCTCCTGCCTTCTTATTTATCATATACCTTCTGTTGTGTATCTGTCTGTGCTCCAGTGGTCTGTTTGCTAAAAGTGAAAAGAAAATGTCTGTGGATGGTAGGTGTAAATCACTGGTATGTTTTATTATTATGCTGTACATTCGACTCTGAACTATAAATGATATGTTTGTCTAACCCTGTAACTGGAATGTTGATGGTAGATTTGCTTCGTATTGCCATAGTACATGCTAATGACACTGACCAAAAAAAAGCTCACCAGGAAGAAGTTGTTGGGATTAGGTTAAACTGTATATGTGTGAATGTAATGTTGATGTGTGATATGTAAGGGATTACAATATTGGAGGAAAGGATACGTTTATTGGGGGAAAACTGCACAATTGAAATTAGGCTCTAGTACCCTGCCTCAAGCATGGATACAAGATGAGATACGGTTGGGCACTGGACACGTAATGGGCACTGTGACAACAAATTTTCTTCTGCTAAGCACCTGGAAATGGTCTGGGCAGAGACAGTGGTGTGTACTGAACTGCGTCTAGTGGACAATGAAACTGTGGGAGGTGCTTGTGCTTGTCGGCAGATCAAACAATCCTCTCTACTGGTGGTCTGTCTGGGACCTCCGGAGCGTGTGTGTGTGTGTGTTGGTGTTGTGATAACCTGCTAACAACTTGCTTCTTCAAAAGTTTCTTCAATTTTCTGGATTGCTTCCCACTCAGGCTCAGCCTGGCAGTGGCTTGCTTCCTACCTGGAGGGACACTCTTATCAGGTATTATGGAGAGGCTCCGTATCTGCATCACATATCTTACAACTGGAGTTACTCAAGGCTCAGTTCTAGGACCTCTTCTTTTCTCTCTCTACACCCATTTCCTTGGTGAAGTCATAACCTCACGTGGCTTCTATCACTGTTATGCTGATGATACTCAGGTCATCCTCTCTTTTCCTCCAACAGATATGCAGGTATTAAGGAATTAATTAAAATTATATGTTCCATTGTACCAATAATCAGATTTTCATATTAGTGGCGCATTAGACCTTGGGATGCATCTAGATGTGAGGTAGAGGGAATTTTTCTTTTAAAAGTGAACAGGATTTTCTGTTCTGCAGTGTTTTGCATTGTTGTTAAATATAAATATGGACTTCACTAAGCAGGAATGTTGCTCCAAGTATTTTCCCTTTTAACCTACTTAGGTTTATTATATTATTCAAATACTAATTGTGGAAAAATGTTTTTGTATTATAAAAGTACATGTTTTCAAAACTATTCTTGACAAAACATACAAGACAAATGTGCGCATTATTAAATAAGAAGCCAGATGATATATAAAATACCTCTTTTTTGATGCAATAAACAAAATGTCCTTGGAAGTATGCGTGTATGTGTTTGTTTGGCACAGTGTTAAAGAACAAGACTGAACAAATAAAGGGCTGGGGATTTTCTAGCTGCACACTACATAAAAGAAACATAACACAAAGAAAAAACATCAAAAGGTCTGTCACATTGCTGGCAATACTACATCTGATAGCAAACATCTGATGAACTTTCATGTTCCTTTTTTTGAGAAGCTCCCAAGACATCTGTGAGAATTTAAAATGTTTCTTTGTATTTGCAGGTACAATTGTCCAGTATTGATGCTTTAAGAGCCTGGCATATATTATATTTGTTAAAATTTGACATTATCAGGGCATATAGACAGAAGTATTGGGACACCTAGACATACAGGCACTTTTATGACATCCCATTCTAAATCCATAGGCATTAATATGGAGTTGGTCCCCTCTTTGCAGCTATAACAGCTTCCACTCTTCTAGGAAGGTGTTTGATGAGCTTGAGGTCAGGGCTCTGTGTGGGCCAGTCAAGTTCTTCCACACCAAACTCATGATTTTATGGACCTTGCTTTGAGCACTGGGGCACAGTCATGCTGGAACAGAAAATAGCTTCCCTAAACTGTCCCTGCCAAAGTGGAAGCATACAATTGTCCAAAATATATTGGTATGTTGTAGCATTAAGATTTCCTAGGCCAACCCCTGAAAAACAACTCCATAGCATTTTCCCTCCTTCACCAAGCTTTAGTCAGTCAGGCAGGCAACGTTCTCCAGTGGTTGTGTGCTTTACACTACTCCATCTGATGCATGGCATTGTGCTTGGTGATGTAAGGCTTGCAGCTACTCCATGCCACAAGCTCCCAGCGCACACTTTTTGTGCTGATGTTAATGCCAGAGGAGGTTTGGAACTCTGTATTTATTGAGTAAGCGCCAGAGCACTGCTGACTTTTATGCACCATGCACCTCAGCACCCCGCTCTGTAACTTTGTGGCCTGACACTCTGTGGGAGAGTTGCTGTGGTTCCTAAATGCTTCCATTGTTCAAAAATATCACTCACAGTTGATTATGGAATATCTAGGAGGGAAGATATCTCATGAACTGACTTGCTGCAGTGGTGGGATCCTATTACAGTACCATGCTTGAATTTAATGAGCTCTTTAGAATGACCCATTCTTTCACAAATGTTTGTAAATGCAGACTGCGGGGCTAGATGCTTAATTTTATACACATGTAGCAACAGGACAGAATGAAACGCTTGAATTCATGATTAATGGGTATGTCCCAATACTTTTGTCCATATACTGTATTGATTAACATAATTTTATTATGTGAATGTCAGATATATCTAAAACATTAAATCTGCTTGGCTATTATACATTAAAACGTTTTTTTTTTTTAGATATGGGTGCATAACAAATGGTGATCTATGACTAACCCTATACATGTTTTATACATTTCTAATGACATCATCTGATGGTGTGGTCTCTAATTGTATTGGAACAGGCTGTGGCTTATGGTGATTTAAGTGACATAGTATTAGGCAGGGGGTTTAAATGTTATGGTTGATATATATGTCATTAGGGAATACTTTTTTAATAATGGTGTGTACTGCAACAATGTTTAGGTAAGTGGCATGTGTCAACCAAATAAACGACCAAATAAATGTTAGGACTCAAGGTGGTTCAGAGCAGCGCACTGGTACTGTTAGTCATTTTCATACCTGCTTAATCCAATTTTGGGTCACAGGCAGTGACCTTCAGTGCAACACAGAGCACAAGGTGGGAACCCTAGACCTGAACCGACACAGGGCACATAGGCACACTCACTGTAGTCAATGTAGTGGCCATATGACAGAAAGGGTGAATGTCTAGTGCAAGATCACTTTGTGACACTAATTGAGTCCTGTCAGACCTGAAAAAAGACTAATAAATTATTTGCCAACACTTTCTACAAACTGAAGTTTTGGCTTATATATGGCTGCCCTTTATTTCCATGACAGATTACATTAACGCTGCATTAACACATTAATGCACATCACCTCAGTGCATAGTACAATCTCTCTGTGGCAAGGGGGTGTGGTCTAGCCTAGGCGGGAGTAATTAGTGATGGCACCTGTGGGGAATTTATAATGGCTTCATCAACCCTCTGCCTGTGTTTGATGTGTGTGTTGCAGTGAGCAGAGTGGGACTCAAGCGATCTTGCTGAAACAACTCTGGAAAGCTGCCTGCTTGTTTTGATCATTTTTTTGTTATTTTCTGAGTTATTAAATGTGCCTAAGGACACAACTACCACATCACAGAGCAAAAGCAATGAAGATTTTTCAGCAGTACTAAAATGCTATTGCTGAATTTATTTATTTATTTAATTTTTTTATGGCAAGTATCTATCCCAGCTCTGATGCCGAGTCAACTATATAAAGATCACCATCAAGGAGGGTGCCTGTGGTGGAATTTTAGCAAGCAGTGGCAAATCCTGTGTGAGAAGGCAAAGTAAGCACAGTGGAGGACGGCTCAGTCACAGTAGCAACATCAGAGCTGCCAACTGTGCTACATTGGCTGGGAGACTCCTTGTATTTTCTCCCGCAATTCTATGCTACATTAAGGTCATTGCTGGATCTATCTGAAACACTGAGTGAGCAGGTTGCTGATTGGTTGATAGCTTGTAGTTGATATTGCGGATTGGTTGTCAACAGAGAGGGGTTCTGTCTCTGAAATGATGGTTGCCTTTGAAACGCTTCATGTGTGAGTGACAAGACTCACGGTGCATCTGAAATCGCACCCAATTTACTATTTAGTGTTCTATTTAGGGTGCTGCCCATTTTGTAGGGTTGTCCGAATTGTCAGTGGACAAATCGATTCTCTATATAGTACAGTAAACCACTTTGTTACCCATAATGCACTGTAACTATAGTGGACAACCAATGTGCACTACTTGTAGACTAACGTACAACAATGCATAGTGGTTTCCTTTAGGTTTAATAGCCAAAGACTATGAATTTTGTGTACAAATATAAGTACAAAATATCATTTAATGGCTATTAAACCGCAAACAGCTGATACTAATGTGTTTACTGGTGAACATGGTGCATTTAATATTTCTATATTCTTCATGGATTTAGTTCGTCAGACAAATGAGTGAAGTTTTACACTTGACAAGTACCACTTTCAGCTAAATTAAAACATCGCTAAACTGTGTTACTCTGAAGTTTTGTGACAGTACCGGTAGGTTTGTTGACGTTTCGATTGGTTTATGTGACAAAAGGTCAAGATAATTTGTTTCCGGCATAAGTAAGTGTTGTTTGAATTCCCTCGTTTGTGTCGCTCAGTGCTGCCCTATATAGTGTTCTTCATAGAACACACTATATAGTGATTAGTGAATGAGTAAACGAGTGGACCATTTCAGACACACCCTCACTTTCATGGCCGTGTCTTAGTTATGTGCAACATGTCCTTTACATTTACGTTTACAGCATTTAGCAGACGCCCTTATTCAGAGCGACTTACAATTGGTACAGTCTTACAAACCAAGCAATTGTGGGTTAAGGGCCTTGCTCAAGGACCCAACAGTGGCAGCTTGGCAGAGGTGGGATTTGAACCCTAGACCTTTTGGTCCAAAGCCCAGTACCTTAACTGCTAGGCTAGCACAGTCAATTGTTGTGCATTGAATGTCCTTACTTTAACACAAATGAAAAGGTAGAGGAAGATGACGAGGCATGTGACAAGCCACCTAGATAAGTAGCTTAACTATGTACTAAAATGTTTTAAACCGTTGTACTCGGTATTCATGTATTATAAGTATAAAAACAGTATTAAAAAGAAATATTATGCACATTATTATGCATCTCTTCACTCTGTGGTGTCAACAAACCCAAAATGTGAAATGGCCTGAACCCAGATGGCACCTTGCCATCCATCTTGACAGTCAAAATGGGTGATATTGAACCTGACTGTTACAAATTAGAGCCAGCAATGAGTGTAAACCAGCGAACAGCGGAACAATGACGCACAACCAAGGAGGGCACTAACTTACACAAACATTGAGCTTAATGTACAGAACCAGTGGTCAAAGATAAGGTTGGTAATAACTACAAATATCCACATACTGCATTTTATTGTTTCTAACGAACTGGCTCATGTCTGCACCACTCAATCTTTTTTCAACACATTCCTCAAAGTTGGCAGCCCTGCAATAAACATATGTCTTGTCACCAAGTCATGCAGCATCAGCAAGTCACAAGAGTGTGTGTATTGCACACACTCTCATCAATAATGTTGGTGGCTGCAATTGTATGCAATAGATTAATTGTTGCATAACAATCTATTAAAACCATTAGCTCCTGATGGAGAAAAAGTGGGAGGCTATTAAGCTAATACCCATTAGGAAGTGATTTATTTAACAGGGTTGTGGCCTGAGTCATTTAATCTAATATCGTTTCACGTAAATGGCTAATGATGGGATATACTAAGTTTATTAAAATATCAGCCCTAATGTTCTGTGACAGTAACATAGTTTTAGTCATTGATGCAGGAACAGGAAACGCCACCATTTATTTACAACTCTGGTTAGACATTTTGTTGGCATCTTGAAGGTCAAATGAACAGACAAGAACCTCATTTTGAATGTCTGTGATACGAATTTTCTACTACCATTAATTAAAAGGCCTGGTGTTAGAGGGGTCTAATTTCTTCATCTATTACTCTGGTTAGCTCTCTTTCTCTTTGCTGCATCATCCTGCAGTCTTCCCTGTCACTCATCATTTTTATACGGAGTACTAATGGATGTTTGGATGGGTAAGAGTGCACTGCTCTCATGTTGATGTTGCTCTTGTCTTATCTGCTCAAAGCTGCAGTTTGATTGTGTAGTGGAGTGGTCCAAGCCCGCATTGGGCCCTTAGGGGACAGGCTGCCAGTGAGCCGAGCGCTAGTGAGCTTTAAGAAAGGCTCGCTTCGGATCACCACAACCCTCATTCTGCAGCTATACCCATCTCAGTTGCCTTTTTTCTTCTTTGAGCAGCTGTACTTCTTTTTTCTAAGTCTTTTTCCAATGTTTTTCTTGTCAAAAGACTTGGTCTGGTCCTGAGAGACTGAGGAGGATTGGAGAGATTGTGTTTAATGTATGCTTTGGAGGGAAAGATCCAGAGAAGTGAACATGAACTGAATGCTTGCTGGGAACTTTAAGATTCTGTCCTGCTTTTTGCTTTGACTTGCTGATGTCTGTGTTGCAGTGACTCTGTCATGCTCAGAGTCAGAGGCTTATCCCTGAATAGTGTGGGGGTCCAAAAAAGAGCTGGAATACTGATTGGTCTGACACCAATACACATTTCCACTTTGTGATGGTCCATCCCAGATGCCTCCGAGCCCAGAGAAGTCGATGTCGCTTCTGGGCATGGTTATCATAAGGCTTCTTTTTTTGCACAGTGCAGTTTTATGTGGGATTTGTGAAGGTAACTTGATGAAGGTTTGATAAAGTAATCCGTTGCCCATAAGGTTCTATCAGCTATTTATGAATGATACAGTGCCGTCTGAGAGATCGGAGACCACGCCTCTTCAGTTTAGCATTGAGCCTTTATGGACTCAAATTCCTCCAGATTCCTTGAATTGTTTAATGATATTATGCACTGTAGAGGAAGAAATATGCAAATCCCTTACAATCCTTCTATAAATGTTTTTAAACATTTCAATAATTTTCTCACATATTTGTTGTTATTTGTTTCTATGCTGTCCCAACTTTTTCTGATGTGGGGTTGTAGATGAAAATGAGCCTGAAGGTAGGAAGAATTGACACAGCAGAACATACAAACTTAGATCATTACACATATTCCACCAAACCTTTACAGTGGGCTCAAATTTTGACCCAAAGAAGTAAAGTGTACTTTACATCACTTCTGGTGCTCATGGAAAAACAATCCACAAAACAAATGATCAATGCTCTGTGCTGATACTCTATCCAAAGGCATTTCAGTACCATGTCTTGAGTGCTGCAGCTAAGGCCAGATGATCTTTTTGCCATCAAATATTGTTATTGTTTAAAAATGTATTATAATAGAAGAACATCCTGCACCCAACCCAAAACACAATATAATTAATATTGTATATAGCATAAAGGGATGGAATAAAACTACAACCCCAAAGCAGAAATAGTTGGTACAGTATGGAAAATGAAACAATATGCAGTGTTTCTTACATTTACTTGATTTTTAATTAATTTTAAACAGTATGAACCTAAGATACTTAATATTTTTTTCTGGTCAGCTGCATTCGTTAATGAACTTCCACTCCTGCATTTCAAGCTTGCAACCCATTCCAAAAAAAAGTTGGGACAGGGGCAATTTAGGGCTAGTCATGACGTAATAAACTACATAATGATGTGATTTGCAAACAGGTAATGTCAACAGGTGATTGTAATCATGATTTGGTACAAAAGGCTCCACAAAAGGCTGAAGTTTTGAGGAGCATAGATGGGCAGACGATGTCCAGTTTGTCAACCAATGCGTGAGAGATTATTGACATGTTTTAAAACAATGTTTCTTAAAGAAAGATTTGAAAATATTTGCATATTTCAGTCCTAACCTTTTCTGATTTAGCTTGTTTTACATTTGTCTTGTTGAAAAATGCATGGATGTCCCTGAAAAAGATGTTGTCGTGAAGGCAGCTTATGCTGCTCAAAAATCTCAATGTACTTTTCTGCATTAATGCTGCCATCACAGAAGTGTAAATGACCTTTGCCATGGGCACTGACCCAACCCCCATACCATGACAGAACCTGGCTTTAAGACTTGGCTGATAAGTCAAGGTCCTTTTCGTCTTTGGTCCGGAGCACATGGCGTCTATTACTTCCAAAAAAGATCTGGAATAGTGATTGGTCTGACCACTATACACATTTTCTCTGTGTGATGGTCCATCCCAGAGCCCAGGGAAGTTGATGCCATTTCAGGATATGGTTATGTGGTTCTATCAGCTAATGATGAATGACTGTTCTTGATGCAGTGCCGTCTGAGGGATCGGAGATCATGGGTGTTCAGTTTAGAAAGGAAAAAATTTGTAGAAAGAATAAATATTCAATAAGTACTAATGAGTTAATAAAACGTTTAATCTTAACATCAGCTTAACATCACTGCATGGTAATTAACACAGGGATAGCAATAATAATCATTAGGGAAACAAGAAGAGATGGACAGGGAATAGGTTTCATAAACCTTTGTTTTCTTGGAGTTAGGTAATCTATATACATATGCAGTAGAAATTATACAGGGACACCGACTGTACCTAAGGAAGGATGTCAATGGCTAGATATTTGAAAATTTTAACAACTGGGATACGGGATGGCCACAAGGAAGGGACTAAAACATAGTTAAGCACCCACTGGTATTTTGTCCAGTTGATGCAGTAACTGGATAGAAAACTACATTCTGTAAAATTGTCTAAGATCTATGGGCTAGATGATCAAGTGTTACTGTATGTGTAAGAATAAAATATCATCTGCAGCTAGCAGTAAGTGGTTGGATTCTAGAAATATGTGGTGAGAAGGTGGATTTCCCTTGTATCTTCCATAAGTACTGCCATTCTATCAAAAGCTTTTTTTTTTTTTGCATCTAATGTTAATACAGTGTGTTTATGCAATTTCATTAGAAAAACAGACACATAGTAACCTATGTATATCATCTGCAGCAAGATGAGATTTGATAAAACCAGTTTGGTAATGAGAGATAAGTTTGGTTATATTTTTCAGTCCTCCCAGTGATAGATTGCATAGATTTTGCATATGTTGTAATATCAGTATTTAGAAAGCTGATTGGTTTATAGTTACAACAAAGTGAGGATCCTTTTTCTATAGAGCCATGCCCCTTAACTTTCCCAGTTCTACCTAGAATTTAATGTAGAGCTCTGAGGGAATGCTGTTCAGGTGATTTTCCCTTTTTCCATGTTCATGATCTCATCTTTGAGTTCTGATAACAAGATGGGACACATTGGATTTACTGACTCTTCTCAGATAATGATGTGGGGTTTAGGTTTTCCAAAAATCCATGCACAAAAATCTCTTCCATTTCCACCTCACAGGGTAAAGATTGACCTAAATAGCAAAATTCTGAAATTATATGCTTTTGTGGTGTTAAAAGTTTATGGGTGGGTTTTATGTCTTTTTTGTTTGAAAATGTTTATTTTCTTAATTTTAGTGGTAAAAGGTGGCTGGGTCAAGATCCCTTAATGTTTTTCTTGCTCTGTGCATTAGTTCAGTTTAGAATTTGTCATATTTATGGTTATTTTTTTGGTTTTCAAGAAATTATGATGCAGATATGATTACTCAAGTAAGATGAAAAGGATATTGACTCTTACAGTCTTTGAGGGCATACCAGAATATCTGAGGATCATAATAGGAATTTGTTTTCAGCAACAAATTTAGCTAACTGGGATTTAAACTATTTACAAAATTATTCATTGTTTTGTTATAGTATTGAACCAGCTGCAAGTAGCTTTTTTGATTAAGAATTTTAATATTAGAAAGCACAATGTTATGATTTCTGATAAGGGGTTGGTAACTGAAGTATATCTATCTGCTCTCTCCAGTGATGGCATGATGGAGAAAAAACACGAGTGTCTATTTTTTAAGCCAAAAAGTAAAAGAAACAAATTAGATAATGTGCGATCCAAAATGCAAAGATAGATTAAAATTTGAATGATAAGTAGCCAACCAATTCCCTGTTCACCATAAGATTTAAGAACAATAATTAGATCGTCTGTAATCATAAGAACAATGAATGTCACTATAACAGTGACGCCCCCCCATTAATGCTCAGACCCATGGCACTGACAAAGTGAGACAAGTAGGGACAACTCCACCCATCCCCTCTAACGAAAATCATTATCAGGAACAATAGATGCCCTTATACATTGTCTAACAGCAAACACTGGCAAAATTAGTCATTATGGCTAATCAATCGGACAGTTTTGGCCAAAACCAAAACAGAGGAGTAGGGAGTAGCCTTAATACAATGAGACTAATGTTGGAGCCATTCCTACAGAATGTTGATACATACAAATGTATGTAGCTGAAGCTAATCATTATTTCTACGTTTGTGAGTTTGTTAATATTCAGAGCTGTTCACTTAATCCATGTTGTATCCATATATACCACTATAGTAGAGGTTTCCCTGTGCAGATGTTGATTGCAAGATAAGGGATACTTGAGTCAGCGTTAGCTTGGCTAGATGGAGGATGCAGGGTTGGTAACAAAGTTTCGTAGTCGTGTTGATGGTAGTAGAAAAGGCGAATAATGGTGCAGTTACTATAATTCACAGAAGAGATGTCTTTACTCCTGAGTTTTAGTGCTGCAACATAAAATATAGTTCAGCCAGATGAAAAATCAGAATGGGTCTAGTGTTATTGACCAATGGTTAGTGAGAATCGCCAACTACAAAAGTAATACATGGCCAACTTCCTTGCGGATCACATGACCCCATCTAAGCTACACAGTCTTAATGCACTACACTATGGTTGTCTTGTCTATGAGCTTGTGTGGCATATATCTGTGGTTCAGTCGTGGCTTCCAGAGTCTTCATTTCACAATAACACTTAAGGGTTAGGACATCTCTAGCAGGCGAGAACTGTATGCACTTCCAGTGAATCAGTGGGTAGCGAGACCTACTGGAAATGTCTGAGAGCCTAGGTTCAAATCCCAGATGGAGCTTGCAACATGAAAGTCAGGTAATGCTTTTATGGATGGAAATGTCCAGTCACTGGGAATGCATGGAGTTCTCCTAGTAATAATATCTGTCTGTCTCCTAATAATGTTTATCTATGGCTGTTTGATTGATATTATGAACATGTTAGCAAAGACTTGGTCAGAAATAGCCATCGGTGTGTGCACATATTTTTGTAACTGTGTTTTGTGTATTTATTTTTGCCGCAAGACAGTAAAAAGCAAAGAGAAACTTGCACAGATCAAATGAATAAAAAAAGGCTCAATAAAATATATAAATATAATATATGTATAAATGTAATTTATCTTGCCTGTTTGAGTATTACGTAGAGTACAGTGGTGCTAAAATATTCTTCTATATTTCTGCATAAATATGACCTAAAACATATAAACAACATATTTTCACGCATGTCCTAAAAATAGATGAAGAGAACCCGGTTAAACAAATGAGACTGTGGTAGCCTAGCGGTTAAGGTACTGGACTCTGGCCCAGAAGGTCCAGAGTTCAAATCCCACCTATGCCAAGCTGTCACTGTTGGGTCCTTGAGCAAGATCCTTAACCCACAATTTCTTGTCTTGTAAGACTGTATCAATTGTAAGTCGCTCTGGATAAAGGTGTCTGCTAAATGCTGTAAATGTAAATTTCTGTGACTGGCAAAAGTATATGAACCTTTGCTTTCAGTATCTGCTGTTCAACAATAATTGCTACTAAGTGTTTCCAGTAACTGTTGATCAGTGCTGTACATTGACTTTGAGCAATTTTGCCCACTCCTCCATACAGAGCTGCATCAAATTGGGAATGCTGGTGGATTTCCTCTCTTGAATTGCTTTCACAACATTTCTATTTGATTAAGGTCAGGACTTTAACTTTCCAATTGGACATTCCAATCTTTAATGTCTTCTTTAACCATTTTTGATAGATTGACTTGTGTGCTTAGGGCTGTTGTCTTGCTGCATAACCTTCATGGACAGATGTCCTGACATACTCCTTCAGAAGTTGCTGGTATAATTCATTGTTCCTGAAATGATGGCAAGCTGTGCTGGCCCACAGGAAAACAGCAAAACAGGCACAAACCCCGGTACTTCCCCTACTACTACTACTGATAACACCACATATGGGAAAAAAGCTCTTATGTTGGAATTCAGTGTATTTATTTCTCTAATTTAAACCATTAGGTTCTATTTTGCTTTCATCCATCCATAACACATTTTTCTAGTATCCTTTTGGATTGCCCATGTGCCACGTTGTTTGCCCATGTGCCATGTTGTTCAGTGTTTTCCTTTTGGTCGACTCGTGAACATTAGCATTAGGTAACATGAGAGAGGTCTTCAATTGCATAGAGGTTACCCTAGATTACTTTGTGACATCTCTGACTATTACACTTGGAGTGATATTCGTTGGTCGACCGAGTAACAATGGTCTTGAAATTCCTCAGGTTGTACACAGTATGTGTGGCTGTGGATTAATGAGTTCCAAAAACTGTAGAAATGGTGTTTGTAACCTTTTACAACTTCAACAACTCTTGAAGTCCTCAGAAATCTCCTTTGTTTGTGCTTTTGTGCCAAAATAAATTTCCACAAACGTGTTGTTGATGTTGTTTAAATACAACAGCATGTCCACTCACACCTAATGATCATCCCATACTTTTGCTTCTCATCAGTTCAGTTTGTCACTTCCATCATGCACCTACAGTTTATGCAGAAGCAAAATACCATTTTCTGTAATAATGCACAACCACTAGAACACACAGTTACTGAAACATTTAAATACATTTGGCAGTACAGAGTGGCTCATGTAATATTGGATAATTTTCCTAAATAAATAAATGATCAAGTATTTTGCCTTTCTTGTTTAATTGGATTCTATTTATTTTTAGAACCAACTATGTTTTAAGTGAAATGTATGCAGAAATATAGAACAATCTAGCATTACTGTATATTAGTGAATACACATTGTTGTTGTTAAGTGGCAAATGGTAAAGTGGCATTAAAGATGCTACTACAATTACCACTTGTAATAATTCTTCTTGTAATAATTCCGTTAACAGTCTAAGTATATTTTCCTCTTTATTTCAGGTCTGAGCACCTCCAGTGACTGAGTGGTAAGAACCAGCAGTTCCTGAGGACCTAATTCAGGTCTGAGTTTGCAACATGAAGGTTGGATGGTGCATTGAATAGAACCAGGTGATGGACCGGAACTCTGTCCAAGGTGTATCTCTGCCTGCGTCCAGTGAATTATGGGGGCAGGCTCCATATCCTCCTCTGTGACCCTGACCAGGATAAGTGGAGGTAAAATAGTATGCTTTGCTCTTTATTTTACTTCTGTAAAGCTGCAGCACCTACTTTTGTAATAGAACTATCATTTACATTTCTGGTTGTTTGTTACATAGTCTAAAGTTAGTCATAGGCTAGATTTCACCTGTTGTTACTGTGGTGTAAATCACTTTACATGAGGAGTAAACAATATTTGCATTTTTAAGGCATCTTAAGGACACTCCGTTCGGCAAAAGCAAGACTACAGTTTTATTCTGTTAATATTATGATTTATTACAAGCATTAAAACTTGAATGTATGTTGCCTAATATAACAAAAATAATATACAGTATATCATAACACTAACCTTTTATTTATCTTTGTAGCTTTCACTTCTTTTACTGAAAAGCCATCATAAAGATTGATAAATCTTTTTTTATCAGGTCTCAAAACATACCTGTATAAAACCATATGCTCAAACCTGAGTTGCTGTTTTGTGCAAATAGGAACTAGAACAATCATCTAGCATAGAGCTTAAAGTACAATTAGGCTTCTTTCAA